>CM077084.1:26446043-26693543 GCA_039513925.1 Platanthera zijinensis | reverse complement strand
TCCTATCCCTAACAAACGTGATTTACTTAAACGTCTTAGTAATGCCAAAATCTTCTCCAAATTCGACATGAAATCTGGTTTCTGGCAAATCCAGATCGATCCCAAAGATAGATACAAAACTGCTTTCTTAGTCCCCTTTGGGCACTGCGAATGGAATGTTATGTCATTCGGTTTAAAAAATGCTCTTTCTGAATTCCAACATATAATGAATGACATTCTTAACCCTTACTCAACTTTTTTTATTGTTTACATTGATGATGTTCTTATCTTCTCCGATACCGTCGATCAACACACTAAACATCTCAAAACGTTCTTATACGTTATCAAAAAGAATGGCTTGGTTATTTCTGCCTCCAAAATGCAATTATTCCAAACACAAATCCGCTTTCTCGGACACCATATTCATCGCAATACCATCATTCCCATTCAACGAAGCCTTGAATTTGCATCCAAATTTCCTGATATCATAAAAGACAAAACTCAACTACAACGATTTCTCGGCTGTCTAAATTACATCTCGGATTTCATTCCCAATCTTCGTCAACTTTGTGCTCCTTTATATCAACGCCTCCAAAAGAATCCACCTTCATGGACTTCTCAACATACGACTATCATTCACACCATTAAAACACGAGTTCAATCTCTCCCTTGTCTCTGTCTACCTCATCCCCATGCATTCATGATTGTTGAAACAGATACCTCTAACATTAGTTATTGTGGCATTCTTAAACAATGCCTTCCTCTATCTACACAAGAACACTTAGTCCGATATCATTCTGGTATCTGGCTCGGACCACAAAAAAATTATTATACTATTAAAAAGGAAATACTTAGTATTTTTAAATGTATTTTAAAATTTCAAGATGATTTAATTAACAAAAAATTCCTTTTACGCATTGATTTCCAGTCTGCCAAATATATTTTACAAAATGATGTCCAAAACCTCGTTTCAAAACAAATTTTTGCCCGATAGCAAGCACTTTTATTTGTTTTTGATTTCGATATTGAATATGTCAAAGGCTCTGAAACCTCTCTTCCTGACTTCCTCACTCGCGAATTCTTACAAGGCAATGAGCAAGCAACCAACAATACCACCAACCAAGAATCAAATGCCACAGGATTATGCACTCAAAAAGCTTCCGCCAGTACCAACTCAAAATAAATTCACCCCCTTAACATATTCAGATGTCCTTACTCATGTCAAAGCATTACCACCTACTCCACTCTCCCTCACTACAAATTATGCTCATACCGATCCCGCATATATTCCTCAACCCCTCACTGAGCATATTCATTTGACCCACTTTACTGAAACTCCACCATATGTTGCACTCCAAAAACACGTAAGTCATACATTTCAACCCCACTCCTATTGGCTCGATGACCCGCTCAAAACTCAAAGGTTTTATGAACTCATACTTATTGATACTCACTCCGCCACCATTACTCACACACATGACAAAACCAACCCTGCTCAAATTGCCTTTTCAAAATGCGCCATTCATAACGTTATTGACTCCTCCTCATGGTCCAATCCTTGGACTCCACACCAATTTTCTGTTCCATTCAACCCCCCTGCCTACACCTACCATTATTACCAACTTGTGTGGATTCGCACATTACTTTTTCGTCCCTTCTCCCATTCATGGTTCATCGTTTTCCACCAGTCCTGTCCAAATACTCTTCAAATCTGGTTCTATGACTGGTGGTGCCACTATGGTGCCTCCCCCCAAATCCTCCCACCACCACTCAACCCTACCTACCAAACTTGGCAAACCAAGTCCACCGGTCCTATATTCAAAAAATCCCTCCAATTCCATAACTCCTTCAAAATCCCTTGGATCTTTTGTTGGAGCTTTGCCATTACAAAACCCATCCAGTCGATTTTCCATTTTCCCTCATTCGTGTATTCAAGGTCAAATGGTGGCCAAAATTCAATACTGACCTTGCCTCTGATAGGGTCGTACTTCATTACATCCGCACAGGAACCTTCCCACCTCCTACTTCAGTTTCTCCTACCTCGCCTATTCCCGCTCCACCTACGCCACTCACCCAAACTCCACAATCAAAATCATCTCTCCTCACGACTTCCGACAAGGATGATGATCTCCAAACATTCATTCAATTTCAACAATTCAAAAAAATACAGCAACATTATCGCCATACTACATCCTCCACTTCTGTTCCAGCCACACCATCTCCTTCAAGCTCACCCGATCCTTTTGGAGGATCATTTGCCCAAGATCCTTACGACGGTTTCGATCTCCTTGATTCATAATCCAAACCCCTAACGTTATCAGTAGAACGGATTTTAATCTACTGACTAGCCCGGTTCAAACGGTAACCTGTAAAGGCATATCAAATCCGTTTATAGCTGCGGATTTGCACAAAATCCGATTCATCTAGTCCGGTTCAAACGTTAACCGGTAAAGGCATATCAAATCCGTTTATAGCTGCGGATTTGCTCAAAATTCGATTCATCTAGCCCGGTTCAAATGGTAACCGGTAAAGGCATATCAAATCCGTTTATAGCTGCGGATTTGCTCAAAATCCGATTCATCCCCGATTCATCTGTATTGAGCCCCGGGGAGCCGTACATCCAAATTACTCCAAAGATTCCTGCCAGCACTACCAGCGCAATTATCTGAGCATCCACTACAGCACCCACTACTCCAAAGATTCCTGCCAGCACGAAAGGCGCAATAAACATTCCTGCTAGATTGAAAGGCGCAATAATTCCTCCTACATCAATTATTCAAGCAACCACTCCAACTACTCCATTATGCCAGCAATAATCCAAAAGATTCCCTTCCAACAATGCATACTCCAGAAAGCAGATTCCTGCCAGCACTCCATTACAGCAGCAATAATTCAAACCTACTCTGCTCCTCGCTTATAAATAAGAAGGCCATCTGCTTGAGTGAAGGCAGGAGCGAGCAAGAGGAAGAACGTCTTCTGAGTTCTCTCGGTCTTTGTAATATTTCTTCTTCTTGTATTATTTCATCTTCTTGTATTCTTATTTGCATTAGTTTGTAATTAGTTGTAACTTGTATATATTCTTTATAATAATCAATCGTCCTCCTGGGTTAGCTATCTTTTTGGATACAAAAAGATAGCTAACCCAGGAGGACGATTGATTATTATAAAGAATATATACAAGTTACAACTAATTACAAACTAATGCAAATAAGAATACAAGAAGATGAAATAATACAAGAAGAAGAAATATTACAAAGACCGAGAGAACTCAGAAGACGTTCTTCCTCTTGCTCGCTCCTGCCTTCACTCAAGCAGATGGCCTTCTTATTTATAAGCGAGGAGCAGAGTAGGTTTGAATTATTGCTGCTGTAATGGAGTGCTGGCAGGAATCTGCTTTCTGGAGTATGGTGTGCGTTGCTGGCAGGGAATCTTTTGAATTATTGCTGGCATAATGGAGTAGTTGGAGTGGTTGCTTGAATAATTTGCTGCTGGAAGAATTATTGCGTCTTTTGTTTATTGCGCCTTTCGTGCTGGCAGGAGTGTTTATTGCGCCTTTCGTGATGGCAGGAATCTTTGGAGTAGTGGGTGCTGTAGTGGATGCTAAGATAATTGCGCCGATAGTACTGGCAGGAATCTTTGGAGTAATTTGGTTGTATGGCTCCCCGGGGCTCAATATAGATGAATCGGGGATGAATCGGATTTTGAGTAAATCCGCAGCTATAAATGGATTTGATATGCCTTTACCGGATACCGTTTGAACCGGGCTAGATGAATCGGATTTTGAGCAAATCCGCAGCTATAAACGGATTTGATATGCCTTTACCGGTTACCATTTGAACCGGGCTAGATGAATCGGATTTTGAGCAAATCCGTAGCTATAAACAGATTTGATATGCCTTTACCGGTTACCGTTTGAACCGGGCTAGTCAGTAGATTAAAATCCGTTCTACTGATAACATTAGGGGTTTGGATTATGAATCAAGGAGATCCAAACCGTCGTAAGGATCTTGGGCGAATGATCCTCCAAAAGGATCGGGTGGGCGTGAAGGAGATGGTGTGGCTGGAACAGAAGTGGAGAATGTAGTATGACGATAACGTTGCTGCATTTTTTTGAATTGTTGAAATTGAATGAATGTTTGGAGATCATCATCCTCGTCAGAAGTCGTGAGGAGAGATGATTTTGATGGTGGAATTGGGTGAGTGGCATAGGTGGAGCGGGAATAGGCGAGGTAGGAGTAACTGAAGTAGGAGGTGGGAAGGTTCCTGTGCGGATGTAATGAAGTATGACCCTGTCAGAGGCAAGATCAGTATTGAATTTTGGCCACCATTTGACCTTGAGTACACGAATGAGGGAAAATGGAAAGTCGTCTGGATGGGTTTTTGTAATGGCAAAGCTCCAACAAAAGATCCAAGGGATTTTGAAGGAGTTGTGGAATTGGAGGGATTTTTTGAATGTAGGACCGGTGGACTTGGTTAACCAAGTTTGGTAGGTAGGGTTGAGTGATGGTGGGAGGATTTGGGGGGAGGCACCATAGTGGCGCCACCAGTCATAGAACCAGATTGGAAGAGTATTTGGACAGGACTGGTGGAAAACGATGAACCATGAATGGGAGAAGGGACGAAAAAGTAATGTGCGAAACCACGCAAGTTGGTAATCATGGTAGGTGTAGGCAGGGGGTTGAATGGAAAAGAAATTGGTGTGGAGTCCAAGGATTGGACCATGAGGAGGAGTCAATAACGTTATGAATGACGCATTTTGAAAAGGCGATTTGAGCAGGGTTGGTTTTGTCATGTGTGTGAGTAATGGTGGCGGAGTGAGTATCAATAAGGATGAGTTCATAAAACCTTTGAGTTTTGAGCGAGTCATCGAGCCAATAGGAGTGGGGTGGAAATGTATGACTTACGTGTTTTTGGAGTGCGTCATATGGTGGAGTTTGAGTAAAGTGGGTCAAATGAATATGCTCAGTGAGGGGTTGAGGAATATATGCGGGATCGGTATGAGCATAATTTGTAGTGAGGGAGAGTGGAGTAGGTGGTAATGCTTTGACATGAGTAAGGACATCTGAATATGTTAAGGGGGTGAATTTATTTTGAGTTGGTACTGGCGGAAGCTTTTTGAGTGCATAATCCTGTGGCGTTTGATTCTTGGTTGGTGGTGTTGCTGGTTGCTTGCTCATTGCCTTGTAAGAATTCGCGAGTGAGGAAGTCAGGAAGAGAGGTTTCAGAGCCTTTGACATATTCAATATCGAATTCAAAAACAGATAAAAGTGCTTGCCATCGGGCAAAAATTTGTTTTGAAACGAGGTTTTGGACATCATTTTGTAAAATATATTTGGCAGACTGGCAATCAATGCGTAAAAGGAATTTTTTGTTAATTAAATCATCCTGAAATTTTAAAATACATTTAACAATACTAAGTATTTCCTTTTTAATAATATAATAATTTTTTTGTGGTCCGAGCAAGATACCAGAATGATATCGGACTAGGTGTTCTTGTGTAGATGGAGGTAGGCGTTGTTTAAGAATGCCACCATATCCAATGTTAGAGGCATCTCTTTCAACAATCATGAATGCATGGGGATGAGGTAGACAGAGACAAGGGAGAGATTGAACTCGTGTTTTAATGGTGTGAATGATAGTCGTATGTTGAGAAGTCCATGAAGGTGGATTCTTTTGGAGGCATTGATATAAAGGAGCACAAAGTTGACGAAGATTGGGAATGAAATCCGAGATGTAATTTAGACAGCCGAGAAATCGTTGTAGTTGAGTTTTGTCTTTTATGATATCAGGAAATTTGGATGCAAATTCAAGTCTTTGTTGAATGGGAATGATGGTATTGCGATGAATATGATGTCCGAGAAAGCGGATTTGTGTTTGGAATAATTGCATTTTGGAGGTAGAAAGAACCAAGCCATTCTTTTTGATAACGTATAAGAACGTTTTGATATGTTTAGTGTGTTGATCGACGATATCGGAGAAGATAAGAACATCATCAATGTAAACAATAGAAAAAGTTGAGTAAGGGTAAAGAATGTCATTCATTATATGTTGGAATTCAGAAGGAGCATTTTTTAAACCGAATTGCATAACATTCCATTCGTAGTGCCCAAAGAGTACTTCTAAAGCAATTTTGTATCTATCTTTGGGATCGATCTGGATTTGCCAGAAACCAGATTTCATGTCGAATTTGGAGAAGATTTTGGCATTACTAAGACGTTTAAGTAAATAACGTTTGTTAGGGATAGGATAGCGAATCCATATTAATACTTTGTTTAATGGTTTATAGTTAATGACTAAACGTGGAGTGCCCCGTTCGATTTCTGCATTTTTCATGACATAGAATGCAACACAACTCCAGGGGGAGTGGGAAGGTCGAATTAATTTTTTATCCAATAAGGTTTGTATTTCTGTTTTGCAAACTTCCAGGAGTTCATGATTCATTTGAATTGGGCGTGCTTTAGTTGGAATTTGGCATTCGAAAAAGTCGGGTTCATAGGGGAGTTGTACTATATGTTTCTTACGGTCCCAGACGGCATTGGGTAATTCCGCACAAACTTCGTGTTTGAATAGTTCTACCAACTGGTGAACATGTAGTTGGGTGGCGGGTGAGCGTAGCTGCGTGTCAATATGGGCATGGGAAAGATCGTCTTGTAAATAAAGAAGTTTTTTGTGTTTCTGTTGTATGAGATTAATGTGTTGAAAGATAGAATGTTGTTGTAAAAGGTTAAGTTGTTTTTGGCGTATAGGGTGGATAAATTTAAAAAGAACAGGTTGACCCATGATGTTAGTACTAATGCCATTGGTGGAAACCTGGAAGGGATATATTTGTGTGAGAAATGGAGTGCCAAGGATAATATCGGTGTTTAAATTGTTGATGATAATAAATTGATGTCGAAAGCAAAATGGGTCATTGTAGATGGAAGCTTGAGTAATTTTGCCATGGATTTGTAAGGGGGAATTGTTGACAGCGATTAAGACTTTATTTGTAGGTTGGTAATATTTGGTGGGGATGAGACCATCGCGGATACAGCTTTGGTCAGCGCCGCTATCTAGCATGGCGATGAAGGTTTGTGTAAAATTGTGAATGGAAATAGTAATATGGACCAACCATTTTTGGAATTGGATGCGATAAATGGTGGAAATGAAGGAAGCATCAGTAGGAGGAGTATTTGAAATGGTAAGAGGAGGAAGTGAGCGATTAGTAGGTTCGGATTCTGGGGGAAGTGGGGTGAGAAGACTTTGGAGTAAAGAGAAATGTGTTACATGGGCGAGATGTTTGACATCAAGTGCATGAATCTGGGTTTTGAGGATTTGTATTTTCTGTTTAAGGTGATGGATGTCAGTTTGTATGTATTTGATAGCTGGAGTGGCGGGATTTTTTTGGGCAGACGTTTGCGGATATTTATCAAAGAGTTTGGAAATACTAAAGGGTTGGACTAAAGAGATGTGATTGTCCTGGAGGACTAAGGTTTGTAATTTCTCAAAGAGTTGTTTTTGTTGAACGGGATCAGGAATTTGTTTGATCATGTCAAAGATGAAGTCTTTGGTATCAGTTTGAGTAGTGCGGATCATGTTGACTTGGTTTTGACAAGCGCAAGGGGAGGAATGATGCAAGCTATCGGAGGAGGCGTAAGAATCGTGGTCATCGTCGGTAATTTGGAAAATTTGTAGTTTATTTTTTAATTTTTTTTTGATGTCGTCATTGACATCAGAGAGGTCATCAATGATTTCATTGATGCGTCCTTATTACGACATTTAGCAGCAATATGGCCTTTCTGGCCGCATTTGAAGTAGGTGATAAAAGTAGAGTGGTGAGGATGTTTTGTCCGGCGAGGATAAGGCTTAGAGTGAGGTTTATTGGGGTAGGAAGAAGGTTTGTGTTTAGAGGAATGGTGATGGTATTTGGAACGTGTGAAACTTTTGTGGGATTTACGTCGTGCGGTAGAGGGAGCGGATAAACCGGTGATGCCAAAAGCATCACAGAAAGAACCAAGTTCGCGGCGTTTGCTGCCATATTTGGCTTGAAACTTGAGCTCTTGACATGCAGCCAATGCTTCACTTTTGACAAAAGCAAATAATTGACCATAAGTCATTTGGTTGAAATCAATGTGATCAGTGCCCATTTCTTTTTGGAGATTGAGCATGATGCGTTGGGAAAAAAGAGTAGGTAAGCCAGTGGCGAATTTTTCTTTCCAAAATAGAGCAGTTGAGTCAGGTCGTTTGAGTACCTGAGTGAGGAAAACATCTTTGTACCAGCGAAAGTCAGAAAGGGTTGGACATCGAATATTAGTAAGAAAGATTTTGGAGGAAGTCAATTCTTCGCGAGAATTGCCAATGAAATGCATGACAATGGTAATAATGAGATAATCACAAGCGTCAGATTCAGATTTAATGATGCCTTGCTCATCTTCAGTATCGATGGTATGATTTAAAATAGTGTGTTTATCTTCAAGGGTGAGAGAATTGTCCCACCAGTATTTGAGTTGGCCTGTAAAACCAGTAACAAGGATACTGGCTGTTTCCTTTTCGGGGCAGTGTTTGATTTTGTATGCCATTTTGGCCATCCCCATTTCTTGGAGAGTATTTAGTATTTCATATTCACGTTTGCCGTCGATATTCCATTCATAAATAGAACCGCCGTCATAATATTTAGCATAAAATTTGGCGTGTTCTTCGTATTAAATGTCTGGAGGTGTGGGTCGTGGATAATAATTTCGGGTATCAGGATTGATCCAGCGACGGTGATTGCGTGGGAAGGTGGATTTGTGCGGGTGTCGTCGGATTTTATTAATATTAGGGGCATCACTTTGGAGATCTTGTTCGATGTCACTTAAAAGGTTAATAAGAGGATTGTCCGGGTCACTGCTTGGGGTGGAGGAATCATCATTATCGGTATGATGATCAATAGTGTTTAATTTGGAAGGTCCAGGAAAATTGTTATTAAGGTTTGTGAGGGTTTGATTCAATTTCTGGAGTAATGAGTCATGTCCAAAAGTAAGATGTTGTTCTTGAGAGGGAGGGAGACTATGAGGTTGGAAGTGAGGGGCGGAGCCACTAGAAGGAAACTTAGAAGTGTTGGGAGCTGGTGAAGGTTGGGAAGTTTTGGAGTCAACAATTAGGGAGGCGATTTGGGTAGAAATGGTATGAAGAAGTTGGTTAGAATAATTATTTTGATGATATATTTTTCTGATATCATCGATAAGAATAGGGGTGGAGTCAGGACCATCGCGGCCTTTTTTAAAAGGCGTGGCAATGATGTCATGACCATCGGGTGTAGAGAGTTGTAGTGTTTGAAGAGGCGGTGTAACAGAAGTAACAACTGTGTTATCAGGAAGTCGCCATTTGGTGTGTAAGGAGGTTTGGACATTAATCGTGGACTGTGTAAATGGTGAAGAAATATTTTGGGTGTGGAGATAATTTTCGAGCCATACTTCAAAATTGAATTCTAATTGGTGGCGGATAATATCAAATTTCCATTGTTTATGTAGTAGTTGCTTTGTGGGAGTGTTAAAAGATTCAAACCAAGAATAATAAGGGGAATCTTCTTTATATATATATACATATATATATATATATATATATATATATATATATATATATACATATATATATATATATATATGTATGTATGCATATATATATATACATATATATACATACATACATACATATATATATATATATATATATATGCATACATACATACATACATATATATATATATATATATATATATATATATATATATATATATATATATATATATATATATATATATATGCATACATACATACATATATATATATATATATATATATATATATATGCATACATACATACATATATATATATATATGCATACATACATACTGACATCGTCGAGCTTAGATGTATAGTTAAAAAGGTCAACATTAGAATGAGTCTAGGGCTTAGAATTTAGGTTTGAAGCTGCCCCCAGGACCATTCAAGGAATCAGACTTAAAGCTGAGGCAAAGACAATTATCGTCGAGCTTAGGTCGATGAAACGTCGAACTCCGTTCGACGCTCTCTGAGCTCAACTTTGCTGAATCGTCGAGCTCCGGTCGACGATCGTCTAGCTCAGATTGACGATCTGTCTTCAGCTTATTTTTCAGGTCGCTGAGCTCCGGTCGACGATCTTCGAGCTCAGGTCGACGCTTTCTGTCTGATCTTCATTCCTATCTCTGAGCTCAGGTCGACGATCGTAGAGCTTAGATCGACGCTTTCTCTGAGAGATCGACGTTTTTAAGGATTCAAATTCAGTCAGACTTTGGAATGTTTTTCAAATTCTCTCAGCATTTATGTCAAGAGATCTGCCAGCCGTTTTCATTTATTCTGGAGCAAGTTTCAAGGAATTCTTTTTGAGAATGTTTTATTGGACTTTCCTCTAGAAGACAAAATTTATGGAAGGCATTTAATGTCTGTTAACGGCTATCTTGGACATAGGATCTTCAGAGAATAAAAGCTGCTTCTCTTCTTTTCTCTAATACACAGATTTAGATACACATACATAGACAGAGACAGAGATAATGATATACACAGATAAGAAAGAAAAAGAACAAGTGATTCTCAGGACAGTCTGATCAACACATGAAAACTCAAGTAATCAACCCTGGAGAATCAGTTGAACATTTTGGCATACTGAAAAAGTGATCTTAGCTTCATCTCAAGGACTCCAAACTACTCATCTTTCAGCATCTGCTGAAACCATCTTCTGCTGGAGATCTGAAGCTTCTGAAGACCTATCACCCTGAAGCAAAGCTTCCACTCCTGATCTAGTCAATATCTCAGGGGGAGCTTTGACAAAACAAATCCACTTGTGCTTCTCTCTTTGATTGAGACAGAGAAGACATCTTCACTCCTTTTCTTTTCCCTTTCCCTCTGTAAAAGGGTTTTCAAAACTCCCTTCAAAAGCTTTGATTCTGGTTCTGAGAATCTTGTCAAAACTCAGTGGTGGCAAGACACCTGATCAAAAAATCTAGTTTGGTTTTTGAGCATCTTATCAAAAGCTCATTGGTGCCAGGACACCTGATCAACTCTTCCTGCAGTGGATTCCTACTAAGGGTGGTAGAAGAGTGGATGTACCCAGGTTTTTGGGGAACCACTATAGCTCCTTGTGTTTTCTGGTTTGCTTGTGTGTTTTCTTTGCTGTGTGTTGTGCTCTTCTTTTTACTGTCTTGTTAATTCTATAGCAGGCACCTTACACCTATATATAAGTTAAATCTTAAAAGTTTTGCTAGTTTAAAATTGTGAATTTACTTTAAATAAACTCTATTCACCCCCCTCTAGAGTTGAGATAGATCTTGTTCCCACTTTCAATTGGTATCAGAGGCAAGTTGGTTGTTCATACAGGCTAACACCTAAACCAAAAGATCCTTGATAAGATCAATCTTTTAAGAGGGTTATTTTCATTATATTTAATTTTATATAAAGACATGATACAGAACAAAGATTATGCAAGCACCAGACCTCCAGTTTGCAATCTATCCAAGTTTGCACTTTGGAAAGCAAGGATTAGACTTTACATGAACTCTATTGATGAAGACATATTTAATTCTGTTTTGATAGTGTGCCCAAGTCCACCAGCAAGCTCAAGTACAAATGCTATTCCACCTCCTTCAGGAACAGATGCTTAAATAAAGAAGTGGAAGACTGCAGATGCCAAGACCATGAACATCCTAGCTCAGACAATGTCTGATGAGATATTTCAGAAGGTAGCTGAATACAACTTAGCCAAAGGAATTTGGGACAAGCTCTCTGAAATTGTCTCAGGATCTGCTGATGAAAGGAAAGACAGGAGATCCCATCTTATAAGCCAATATGAGAATTTCAAAAAGGGAGAAGCTGAATCAGTGGCTGACATGTACAATAGACTAAGTCTGATTGTCAATGAGTTAAAGACTCTGGATAAAGAAATCTCATTGACTGAGCTGAATGACAAAATCTTAATGTGCTTCCCCAGCACTTGGGATTCAAGAATCTGGCCAATCAAAGATGCCAGAAGTCTAAATGAGATTACCACTGAAGCTCTCCTGGGCAAGCTCAAATCTTATGAGCTGCTCATTAAAAATAGAGAAGAAGAACAAAAAACTACTTCTCCAGTCACAAGGAAAGAGAAGACCATAGCCTTCAAAGCTGCAGAAGAGGAGCCTGAAGATAAAGCTACAGGAAATGATGAGCTCCTAAGTCTACTGGCCAAAAGATTCTACAAGATGGCCAGAAAAGACTTCAGAAAGAGATCATACAAGAGACATGATAAACCAAGGTATGATAAATCAAATAACAATAAAGAAATTATATGTTTTGGTTGCAGGAAACCAGGCCATATTGTGCCTGGCTGTCCAAAAAACAAGAACAAGGACAAGAAAGATAGAAGAGAAAGAAGAAAGGAGAAAGACTTCAGAAAGAACAGCTCAGACAAACTCTCCTCCAACAAGAACAAACATACAAGGAAGGGATTTGTTGCTGAGACATGGAGTGAAACTGAAGAGGACTCTGAAGCCTCATCCAGCTCCAGTGATGATGAGGATGATGCTGATGAAAAGGAATTCTGCATGATGGCTATCAATGCCTCTCAAACAGATTCAGAAGCAGAAGAGTCAGAATCAGATTCAGAAGCTCAACTAGAAGAAGATCAGGTAATCAATTCATTTGATTTCAGTTCTGAGGATTTTAAACATGAGTTTAAAGTACTATGCCTAGATCTGTTGGAGTTTGAGAAGGAAATCACTTCCCTCAGAAAACAACTATCTGAGTATAGCACTGTAAAATCAGAGAATCTCAAACTCTCTGAAGAGTTAGAATGCTATAGAGAGGAGATAGCTTCACTAAAAAGTGAACTATCCAAGGCCAAGCAATTTGAAGAATCCCTTAATGGGAGAAGTATCAAATTAATGGACATCACAAGCACAGTGAACTCAAGATTAAATAGTACACTGGGCTTGGGTGCTTCATCTTGCCAACCCATAGTATTAACCACCCTAATCAAATTTATTTCTGATAAAGGGAAGGGTGTTGTAGAGGTAGCTAGGAAGAATTCAGATTTATCTAAGAAAAACAAAGTTCAACAGAAAACGTCGAGTAGAGGTTGACGATCGTCGAACAGAGATCGACGATCTCAGGCTGAAACGTCGAACTCAGCTCAATGATTCCTGAACTCTGAACTCTCTCACAGTCGATCTTCGAACGGAGCTCGACGATTTTACCCAAGATCGTCGAACTCAGATTAACGATCGTCGAACGGAGTTCAGAGCTTTGAACCTTCTTTCAGAGGCAAATCTCAATTCAATCCTAGAAGTGCTTCATCCCAATGCTTTAATCCTTATACTGAATGAATAATACCTCCTAGGAGATACCATCCTGAAGGTTATAAGAATCAACCTGGGATGTCTTTTATTTCTGAATTTAAGGGATATCAACCTAGGCCCAAGGTTAACTGGGTCAAAAACATATAAGCTATTTATGTGCAGGTGAAGACCTATCCAACATCAAACCAGCTATGGTATCTGGATAGTGGGTGCTCAAAGCACATGACAGGGAATAAGGACAACTTCACATCCTTTAAAGCCAAGCTTGGACCCAAAGTAATTTTTGGTGATTCAAACTTTGGAACTACAAAAGGATATGGTGCAGTCCAAATTGGGACAGTCACCTTCAAGAAAGTAGCCTATGTTGAAGGACTCAAGCACAACCTGATAAGCATTAGTCAGCTATGTGATGAAGGATATCAAGTGACTTTCAACAAAGAAATATGCAAGATCAAGTCAGAAGACAACACAACTGTGTTGACAGGTAACAGGAAAGGTAATATTTACTTAGTAGACTTTCATTCATCTAAGGTAGATATTTGCCTGTTTAATTTCATATCTAGACCTAATATTCTATGGCATAAGAGACTAGGACATGTTAACCTTAGAACCATTGTTAGGCTATCCAAGGACAACCTTGTCAGAGGACTGCCTTCTGGCCCATACAAGAAGGAAGGACTCTACAAGGCTTGTCAATTAGGCAAGCAAACTAAAAATAGCTTTAAATCAATTAACAAGAGTGATTCACCTAGGATTTTGTATCTGTTACACATGGATCTTTTTGGACCCATTACAGTACAAAGCTTAGGAGGGAAATCCTATACTTTAGTGATTGTAGATGACTTCTCAAGATTCACATGGGTATTCTTTCTGAGGAAGAAGTCTAATAACTTTAAGTGTTTGACAGAGTTTCTCAAATGCATTCAGATTGAGTTCAACACTCACATTTCCCTGATCAGAAGTGATCATGGGATAGAGTTTGATTCTCTTCTCATGCAAGAGTTCTGTCAAAGTGAAGGGATCAGTATATACTTTCTCAGCTCCTAGAACTCCTCAACAAAATGGGGTAGCTGAAAGGAAAAATAGAACCCTTATTGAATCTACAACTACATTATTGACAGATGCTCACATACCTCTATCCTTTTGGGCTGAGGCAGTGAACACCTCTAATTATGTGTTGAATAGAAGTCTAACACATAAACTGAAGGGCAAGACTCCCTATGAATTGCTCAAAGGGAAGAAACCTAAAGTAGACTATTTTAAAGTTTTTGGTTGCACTTGTTATATTTACAATAATGACAAGAAATATTTAGCAAAATTTCAAGCAAAAGCTGATGAAGGAGTGTTTCTGGGATACTCCATGATCAGTAAAGCTTATAGGGTTTATAATAAAACTACTCTAAAAATAGAAGAATCTGTCAATATTTCCTTTGATGAAACTAATGTCTTTCAAGGAGAAGAATACTTCTACCATAGAATATTTGCAGGTGCATTCTCTAGCTGAAGAATTGGATAGATTACAAGTCACTCAAAAGGATGAAAGTTGTGAAGATGAAGAAGCTGCTCCACATCTGGAAGAAAATCTTCTTGAAGAGCCAGTTGTTGTCCCACAAGAGGAAACAACAACACAGGTTGGTGAACAATCAACACCCCCTGTTGATCTAGTAACACTAAGAGATCATCCAATCTCTCAAGTGATTGGAGACATCTCAGCTGGTGTGCAAACAAGAAATCAGGTCAATCAAAACCTGATGCACACTTGCTTTCTCTCTCAAATTGAACCTCAAACCATTCAAGTTGCAGAGCAAGATCCACACTGGATCATTGCAATGCAAGAGGAGTTGCATCAATTTGAAAGAAACAAAGTTTGGGAACTAGTGCCTAAGCCAAAGGATCATTCAATTGTTGGAACAAAATGGGTGTTCAGAAATAAGCTGGATGATCAAGGAATTATTGTAAGGAACAAGGCAAGGCTAGTTGCTCAAGGATATTCTCAAGAAGAGGGGATAGACTATGACCATACCTTTGCACCTGTTGCAAGGTTAGAGGCCATAAGAATCTTCCTGGCTTATGCTGCTCACAAGGGATTCAAAGTCTATCAAATGGATGTGAAGAGTGCTTTTCTCAATGGGGAGATCAAAGAAAAAGTCTATGTCAGAAAACCTCCAGGTTTTATCTCTCTAACCCATCTTGATTATGTTTTTAAACTTCACAAAGCATTATATGGTCTCAAGCAAGCTTCTAGAGCATTGTATGAGACTCTAGCATGCTTTCTGCTGAAAAATGAGTTTGTTAGGGGGAGAGTAGACCAAACTCTTTTTATTAGAACCCATAAGTCCCATACCCTACTAGTACAAATTTATGTAGATGATATTATATTTGGGTCTACTGATTCAAATTTATGCAGAAAGTTTTCCAAGCTTATGCACTCTAAATTTGAAATGAGTAGCATGGGTGAGCTATCCTTCTTCTTAGGATTGCAAGTCAAACAACATGCTGAAGGCATATTTATTTCTCAAACCAAGTATGCAAAAGAATTGGTTAAGAAATTTGGGATGTCTGATGCATCATGTATGAAAACACCCATGCCTACCAATGCTGTATTGGATGCTGATGAACATGGGAAACCAGTTGATCAGACAACATATAGAGCAATGATTGGCTCTTTATTGTACCTTACAGCCAGTAGGCCTGACATAATGTTTGCTTCATGTATATGTGCTAGATTCCAAGTCAGCCCTAGAGAGTCACACTTAACTTTAGTAAAGAGGATTCTTAGGTATGTTAAAGCTATCCAAATCTAGGACTCTGGTATCCAAAAGATTCAGTATTTGACTTAACTGGATTTTCAGATGCTGATTATGCTGGATGCAGAATAGACAGGAAAAGCACCAGTGGAACTTGTCAGTTTCTTGGTGATAGACTTGTCTCATGATATTGTAAGAAACAAACATCCGTGTCAACCTCAACTGCTGAAGCTGAATACATGGCTGCAGGCAGTTGTTATTCACAAATATTGCTGATACAAAACCAACTCCTAGACTATGGTTACAACTTAGAGAAGTCTAAAATATTTTGTGATAACACCAGTGCTATTTCCATTGCACAAAATTCAGTCCTCCATAGTAGGACAAAACACATAGAAATTAGGCATCATTTTCTAAGGGACGATGTTGAGAAAAATAAAATTGAACTTCAATATATCCCAACTGATTTGCAAAGGGGAGATATTTTCACCAAGCCCTTGAATGAAAAGAAACACAACTTCTTCCTCAATCAGTTAGGCATGTTAGATGGAGGAAGCCTACAATAAATTACAAGATTTTCAAAAGCTAAAAATAGACCAAGATTAGGCTAAAAACTCACCTTTTTTGTGTCTGTAGGATAGTTTCTGACTCTGAACTGCGCTCGAAATTTTCCCCAGAAAGCGTCGAACGGAGATCACCGTTTTCCCGAGAAACGTCGAACGGAGATCGACGTTTTCGCAAAACGTCGACTTGAGTTCAGAGCGTGTCAGATAGTTGTATACTATCTCTTTCAGGCCTTCGATCGTCGACCTGAGCTCGACGTTCTCCCTAGATCGTCAAACTGAGATCTACGATATTGAAGCCCTTTCAGCTTCCATCAGGAGTCCTGATCGTCGAACGGAGATCGACGATCCTTCCTTTTTCGCGTCGAACCCTAATATAGAATCATTTTTCGGCCGCCGCTCGTCGTTTACGCTTCATACTCTCTGCAACTTTCTCTCTTTCCCTCCAAACCTTCTACACTTGGTCGTGTTTGTTTCATCTTTGCAGGTACAGATGGCTGTGTCAAGTGCTGCTATTTCAAAGATGAAATTTGATACAGGCTTCGACATTGATATGAATTCTTTCGATGGAAGTGATCAAAGATTCAAGGATATTCTCAACCTTTTTCGAGAACAGCAACTATTTCAGATCATGTCCACCTGAATGAAGATTGCAGCAGAAGAGATAAAGGAATGGTGTTTTACCGCCACGAATGAGAATGAGAATTCTGTAATCGGCTCAATCAAAGGGACTCAGGTACCTTTGTCCGCCGCCCTTCTAACATAGGTTTTCCTTCTTAGTACTGGAGATGAATCCATAGATTTGTCTGGAGAAGAGTATGATTCTATGCTGGATAGAATGGGTCACACTGCTGTGAACCCTAACAAACTGCTGAAAAAGAACCTCTCCATTGAATTCCAATTTCTGGCTGATGTGGTTGGTAAAGTGCTTTTGGCAAAGCACTCAGCCCATGATACTATATCAAGATACCAATTCTGTTTAATGGGAGCTTTGGTTGACAAGAAACATTTAGATTGGGGATCCATCTTTTTCAATCTGATCAAGAAGAAGCTGAACAAAAGCTGTGTAAGCTATGAGAGGATATTAGGGGTTTACCTGCACTCCAGGTGCCCTGAGCTGCTGACCTCTAGTGGGATGTACATCACTGCATCTAAGAAGTTAACCCGTGCCCTCTTCAGCAGATGGGACAGGCAGATCATCAACCCCAGCAGGGCTACTGCAGCACCCCTTGCTTTAGGCACCAGGACTATTACAGTCACTCCTCAGATCTCTGCCCCAGCAGAAGGATTGCCTGCTTCTTCCTCTCCTCCTCCAGCTGTTTCTATCTCAGTCACCACCTCAACTTCTTCACCAATCTCAATCTCTATCATCTCATCCCCCATTACAATCTCTTCACCAATTTCACCTCCTCCAGCCTCTACCTCAGAACAGTTCCACCCTTTGTTCTCTTATCCATCTTTCACCACTCCATCATTTTCTCTTATAGATGACTCCTTCATGGATGATTCTCCTCCAACTCCTCCTGAGCTTCCCTCTACATCCTCTTACCAACAACTTCTTCAAGACATCCTTTCTCAACCATCCTTCACCCCATCCTTTGCCTCTTCCATCTCATCCATCTCCTCCTCAGTAACATCTATCTCCACTATTCCTCCTTCAGAGCCATCCATCCCAACACCTCCTATCTCCACACTCTCCACTACATCAGCTCCAGCCACCCTCATCCCAGTCTCTTCAACTCCTACCTCTGCTCAAGCCAATCTTGAGCATGTAGATCGTTCAGCCCTGACAGACAAGCTCTATGTATTGCTAGCCCCCAAGCTAACCTCACTGTTGGAGACCTCCTTGGCTCCACTCCTGAAACATGTTCAGGAGCTGTCTACCAAGTTCTCTTCCTTCCTCTCCTCCCAGGCAATCCCTTCATCTGGGTGTCTTGATTCAGTCTCCACTGAACCCAGGCAGGGGGAGATGCCTTATGAAGCATTGGATGTGCCTGAGGCTGCTGAAGGTTCAAGTCCTGTTCCTGTGTTTGCAGTGGACCTTCAGAGTCTGCTTTCTATATTTGATTCTGTTTATTTCAGTTCTCTGCCAGTGCATCAAGCTGAAGACCTCACTAAGGCCATTGTGCCTATCTCTGTATGTGATCCCAACCTAATTGCCTCATATGTCAATTCTTTCAAGGCTGTGGATGTTGTTGCTTCCATCTCTGCTGCTGCTGCTGTTTCTACAATTGTATCAGAAGATATTGACATGATTTCTGTTGTTGAGGATACTGCTGCTAAAGAACTTGCCACATATCTGGAAGAATCTGCTTCTACTGCTGCTCCAACTTCTGTTTCTGCTGTTGCTCAAATTTCTGCTGCTGCTGCTGCTCATGCTCTGACCCCTGATCAAGTAAAACAACAAGAAAAGTATATAAAGAGTATTGATGACTTATATGATAGACCTCAAAGTTCAGACAATGATCAGTTTCACACTGAATCTGATGACTCTTCTAATACTATTGCCAAGAAAAGGAAGGCCAAAAGCAAGGCCATGATGAAGATTCCTCCTGTTCAAGCTAAAGATTCAAATGACATTCCATACTATATTCTGCATAACTGTCCTATCTCTGAGCCCTGGATGCAGTATTCCAAAAATCAAGTGAAAGCTATGAAGAAAAGAAGGAAATTGGATAAATATGAAAAAGGATCTTCTAGGTTTCAGCCTCCTCCTCCTCCTCCTCCAGATTCAGGATCAGGTGGAGGCTCAGCTTCTCAAACCCCAGCTTCTAAGCAAAGTTCCTCCCAGTCCTCTCAAAGATACCATCCTAGGGGGCAATACCAAAGGGGTTATCAGTCCAGAGGGGGACAGTATAGAGGAAGTCAAAGAGGACATAGATTTCATGCAAGGGAAGGACAAAGACACATGGACTCTGCTCAAGGTCCTTTCCCTTATAAACTCAGAGAAAAAGTTGAGACTAGAACTCCTATTGCATCAGAAACTGTAAATAGATATGAGCCTGCAGTGCCTTTTGAAGATCCAGAGAACAATCCATTGTCATGGACTACAAGGATGAAAGAACTGGCTGCCTTAGATCAGTTGAAGAAAGCCAGAGAACAAGGAAAAGACACCTCCAATATTACTAATCTATCAGATCAAAGGAAAGCTGAACTGGAAAGGTATTCTTCAAGAAAATTCTTTGACCCAGTGGACTACATGAAGTTGCATCCTGAGGCTGTGGTTCCCAGGCTAAGAGCTCAAACCTCCTTAGGTGGAGATGATGATAGAAGGTCAAAGAAGGAAGCCCTTAATCCTAACAGAGAAATTATATTTAAGAAAGGAAGTGAAAAGAAGTAATTTCTGTAAGCAGACAGCACAATCTCTCTGAACATTTGCTGAAATTCCATTTGATTTCTGCTATGATTTCTTGCTCTGCTATTTTGTTTTAGTTTATTGCTCTTCAGTATGATGTTGTTTTTATTTCTGAGATTTGTAAATAGTAATCCTAACCCAAATAGGGGGAGATTGTTGGAACACCCTATTACTAATTTGGGCAAGGATCACTTTGTTTGTCTTAGGAATCCAGTTTGACCTAGATGTATAGTTAACAAGGTCAACATTAGAATGAGTCTAGGGCTTAGAATTTAGGTTTGAAGCTGCCCCCAGGACCATTCAAGGAATCAGACTTAAAGCTGAGGCAAAGACAATTATCGTCGAGCTTAGGTCGATGAAACGTCGAACTCCGTTCGACGCTCTCTGAGCTCAACTTTGCTGAATCGTCGAGCTCCGGTCGACGATCGTCTAGCTCAGATTGACGATCTGTCTTCAGCTTATTTTTCAGGTCGCTGAGCTCCGGTCGACGATCTTCGAGCTCAGGTCGACGCTTTCTGTCTGATCTTCATTCCTATCTCTGAGCTCAGGTCGATGATCGTAGAGCTTAGATCGACGCTTTCTCTGAGAGATCGACGTTTTTAAGGATTCAAATTCAGTCAGACTTTGGAATGTTTTTCAAATTCTCTCAGCATTTATGTCAAGAGATCTGCCAGCCGTTTTCATTTATTCTGGAGCAAGTTTCAAGGAATTCTTTTTGAGAATGTTTTATTGGACTTTCCTCTAGAAGACAAAACTTTATGGAAGGCATTTAATGTCTGTTAACGGCTATCTTGGACATAGGATCTTCGGAGAATAAAAGCTGCTTCTCTTCTTTTCTCTAATACACAGATTTAGATACACATACATAGACAGAGACAGAGAGTGATATACATAGATAAGAAAGAAAAAGAACAAGTGATTCTCAGGACAGTTTGATCAACACAAGAAAACTCAAGTAATCAACCCTGGAGAATCAGTTGAACATTTTGGCATACTGAAAAAGTGATCTTAGCTTCATCTTAAGGACTCCAGACTACTCATCTTTCAGCATCTGCTGAAACCATCTTCTGCTGGAGATCTGAAGCTTCTGAAGACCTATCACCCTAAAGCAAAGCTTCCACTCTTGATCTAGTCAACATCTCAGGGGGAGCTTTGACAACACAAATCCACTTGTGCTTCTCTCTTTGATTGAGACAGAGAAGACATCTTCACTCTTTTTCTTTTCCCTTTCTCTCTGTAAAAGGGTTTTCAAAACTCCCTTCAAAAGCTTTGATTCTGGTTCTGAGAACCTTGTCAAAACTCAGTGGTGGCAAGACACCTGATCAAAAAATCTAGTTTGGTTTTTGAGCACCTTATCAAAAGCTCATTGGTGCCAGGACACCCGATCAACTCTTCCTGCAGTGGATTCCTACCAAGGGTGGTAGAAGAGTGGATATACCCAGGTTTTTGGGGAACCACTATAGCTCCTTGTGTTTTCTGGTTTGCTTGTGTGTTTTCTTTGCTGTGTGCTGTGCTCTTCTTTTTACTGTCTTGTTAATTCTATTGCAGGCACCTTACACCTATATATAAGTTAAATCTTAAAAGTTTTGCTAGTTTAAAATTGTGAATTTACTTTAAATAAACTCTATTCACCCCCCTCTAGAGTTGAGATAGATCTTGTTCCCACTTTCAGCAAGAATAGAAGACTTATATTTAGTTAATCTTTTATCACGTAGGGCCATATAAATAGGAATATTGACACCAATATGAACTAAGGGTTTGACAGCAACTTGTACCATACCAAAGTGGATATAACAAAAACTGCGATCTGAATATTTTTGTAGTGCAATATGTGATAATAAAGGTGTAGATTGAAATTGTTGTTGAATGTTAAAAGTTTCCTCATCTGTTTTGACACTAAAAGCGGTTTTGAAATCAAAAGTACTAATTTTGTAAATATTATCAACATTTTCAGTAGGAATAGACCAATTAATAAAATCAGTATGAATAATATCCTCTTGACTGAGAACAGTTCGGGAAGAAGAAGTAGAAGAACCAGATAAAAAACGTCGGACTAGATTAGCCATTAGTTTTGGTATCAGAGCCAGGTTACTTTCTTAGATGCAAAGTTGGTCAGTCTGTAAGACCGATGGTAAGCCTGTGATGGGTGTTCCCGGCCGATAGTCCCTTTGCCCTCAGGAATTTTCCTGGATTACTGTAAATATATATATGTATGTATATATATATGTATATATATATATATATGTATGTATATATGTATATATATACATATATACATATCTCTAAAAACTATGAAATCTCTGTCTCCCCGTCACTCACGTTACCCTCTCTCTCTCTCTCTCAGGTGATCATACCACTTTGAGGGGGAGGAAGATGGAGAGAGAGAAGGGAGGTAGAGGTTGCCGGAGTGAGCACCGTCGTTCGGCCTCAAAAGCAGAGTCTTCATCAGCGCCGCCAAGTGAAGCCCTTCCACGACGTTCACACGCCGCTCGCCGGCGAGAGCGCCGCCAAGTGAAGCCCTTCCATGACGTTCACCCGCCGCTCGCCGGCGACTGCCTCCATGATCGCCTGACCTGATTCATGTGGAAGGCCTCCAGCGCCTCGCTTGGCTGCTGCGGAGCCTCCTCCGGCAGCCGCCATCCATGGAGAAGTGCTCCCTCTCTCTCTCTCTCTATTCTCTCGGCGTTCCTGCCGCTGCCCCCTCTCTCACTGTTTCTGGCAATTTATAGTAAAAAACAGGACATTTATGTATGTAGAAGTTGAAGGCGGTGGCATGTAGAAGTTGAAGGCGGTGGCAGTAATTGCCTGAGTAGAAGTTGCAGGTGGTGCAGAGTTTTTGTGAAGTTGAAGCGGTGGCATTAATTGTGTGATTTAAAAGTTGCAGGTGGCAGTGTACAGGCAGGGGCAAAAGCGGACTTCAAAATGTTAGAGGATCAGACGGTGTGCGGAAGTTTGATGGTAAGAGCAAGAATGACCTATTCCTTTATATATAATAGAGATATATATATGTATGTATATATATATACATACATATATATATATATATATATATATATATATATATATATATATATATGTATATATACATACATACATATATATATATATATATGTATATATATATACATACATATATATATACGAGTGACAGGCACGGGCCTCCGGCCCGATGGCTACGCGCCACAGTACCCGGCCAACAACGGCGGGCTTCGGCCGCCACGCGGTGGGCTTCGCAAAAGTACCGAACCACCTCCTTTTTAAAATTAATAAAAAAATAAATTAATTCGTCTGGCGCTCGGGATTACTTCGTCGACCCATAACGATAATTTAAGAAAAAGATAGTATACTTATACATAATAATGAATTATATTATACATATATTTATATAAATTTCTTTTATAAAAATACATAAATTATAACATTATAAGTATAAATTATTTGAAATGTTAGCATAATTGCTTACTTGGCTCATTGGTTTGAGTTGTTCTTGCTGTCCTTGAGGTCCTGGGATCAAAACCGGACAACTGCATTTAAATTAAAATTTAATTTTAATAGCTGGCTCCTCTCCCCAATTTTTAAGATTTATAGGGATAAAATCGTAATTTCACATAGGTTTAGGACACCCTAGTGGTAGGTTTAGGAGACCTATAAAAAAGTAACGGACGGCCATGATCGATCAGATGATCGGACGGCTGAGATTTCATGATCGTCCAGATCGGATATTTGATCAGACGGCTGCTGAATAATGCATTCATATCGGACGGTTCATGAATTATGAATTCATTACTATCGAGAGACCACGATACTTCTTTATTATATAGTATAGATATATACACTAATATATGAAAACTACTCTTTGGTGAAACATTGCTTGATGTCCCTATATTGCCCTTATAGTTGTATTCATAATTACATAATTATAGCAAACTTTATATTAGTATATTATAAAGACAATATATTTTTAGGTAATTACACAACTTTACAATATTAAAATACAAAAAATAAAAATACTAGATACCCTAAACCTATTGTCTCTAGCTAGGAATGACAAGAGAAAAATTAATGTTTTAACGTTAAAATATAATTTGTTTTACATAATAAAAATTGTATTCTTTGTTTATATATTTTAACGGTCATTTTGAGTACTTATATGTATATGTTGCGGATCGGGCGGAGCCCTCCGGGAGCGGGCGGAGCCCGCCGGGAGTGGGCAAAGTCCGTCGTCGTCGGTCGGGTACTGTCACGCGAGGCCATAGGGGCGGGTACTGTCCACGACAAATGTTGCCTCCCATGACAAATGTCGCCGCTCACGACAAATGTCGCCACCCACGACAAATGTCGCACCACCGACGAATGTCGCATCCCGGCGAATGTCGCACCCCACCGAATGTCACACCCCGCCGATTGTCACACCCCCGCCGAATGCCCCAGGGCCGAAGTCCGGTGCCTGTCAGTTGTGTATATATATATATATATATATATATATATATATATATATATATATATATAACTATAGAGAATTGATCTTATGCACACTATTTTATATGCGCACAACCCATTTAGAGGATTTTTTGAAAAAGTTATTAACATCAAAGTTGTAGATCTCAACGAGACGAACAACTTTCATGTTTACCAATTTTTAATTTGAAACCGTTTAGTCCCCCGATTTGGTGCCCGAAAAATCTGGGGCGTAGTACATGAAGGACGCCCCAGATTTTTCGGGCACTAAATCGGGGACCTAAATGGCTTCAAATTAAAAAGTAGTTAACATGAAAGTTGTTCGTCTCGATGAGATCTAGAACTTTGATGTTGACAACCTTTTCAAAAATGCTTCTAAATGAGGTGTGCGCATACAAAATAGTGCACATAATAACATTTCCCTATAACTATAATCATATATATATATATATATATATATATATATATATATATATATATATATATATATATATATATATATATATATATATATATATATATATATATATATATATATATATATATATATATATATATATATATATATATATATATATATATATATCATAATATAATAATTATAATATATAATAACGAAGGATATGAGTCTTGAACGTCCCATGATTTCGCCGAACAATCCGATCATGCCCAATGTTCGCCACGACTCAATTCAATTCATTACGAACCTCTCGACGTCCGTCGCCACATGTTTTATCCACGTAGGAGAGAACATGAACCCAACATTACGCCCCTAGATGAGATCAGGCATTCACAAACGACAATTCATAATTACGACATTCATGATTGCCACCACCGCACCATACGTAAGGCACAGTCATCTAAGAAAACAATCAATCACGGAAAAGAACATTAAATATACCCACTTGATGGGCCACATATCATGCGTGAGGCCCGTGAGAAATGCTTTTGTGCTAGTTCTATTAGGCCTTTTGGGCCATATCACATGTCACGCACTCACGCCTACTACCACTTTTAGGTCTCTAAGATTAGTTTTAGAAAATAATGATTTAGTACTTAAATATTTTTACAAATACAAAGGATCATTACTCTTTATATATATATATTAAGAGTGTCGGACACGGTGGTCATGCGCGACAGTACCCGACCGATGATGGCGGACTTCATCTGCCCCTATCAAGGCGGACTGTGCCCGCATCAAAGTGGGCTGTGCCCGCAACATATTTATATGAGTACTCAAAATGACCGTAAAAATATATACATAAATATTACAATTTTTATTTTATAAAATAATATACGTTTTGATCTAAAAATACTAATTTTAATTTTAATAAAATTGATTGATTTAATCTTCTCGAAAATATCACTACTATGTCTAATGACAATCTTCTTTGAATAGACATTGTATTTTAAATATCACTAATATATCACAACTTTTTGAATTTAAATGAATTTCTATCATTACTTTTAATTGTTTGATAGTGTAATTATTTAAATGAATATTATATTTTAATTTTTAAAAATAAATTATAATATATGTCAAGTCAATAAAATATAAAAATGAAGACATTATTGATACCTTTGAATGCTTCACCAAACAACTTTTCCCTTATAATAGTGAAATATATTAAAAAAAGTCCTTTTTGATGAAACATCCATCAAATATATATATTTTTAATTTAATATCATGAACTTTTTTATTCATTTCAAAACAATTTAAATTATAATGTTCATCCACCTAATTATGCATCCTAAAAAGAAATAAAAATCGAAATCAAGTTGTTAAAAGCAAGTTGAGCGTTGCGGGAGTGTCGTCGCATTGTGATACTATTTTCACATCGTGACACTGTCATAGTCGGGATACTATTGGTATCACATAAGAGGCCCCCATGTACTGTCACTCGTATTATGTACAAAAATTCTAGGATCTATAACCTTCATTGATTTTAGTTCATTAATTTAAATAAAATTTTTTATGAAAAAAAACATCAATACTAATATATAAGCAATATTTAATAAATAACCCTAAATTAAGTGAGCCAGTAGATGAAGAGTACTCGTTTGGAAGTACGTGTGCAGACTATTCCCATGAGAGAAATGTATTTGGGACTGCCAATTTGAGTAATCATTATTTGTTGATTAATTTATTGACTTTCTTAATTTTTGGAGCCACCGGACAATTATCTATTTTTGAATACCTCCATATGCTATAATTTACCCGATTTAGAAATCGGTCAATTGGGGCTTCGTTTGGCATATGACGGTGGTAGTAGTTATGAACCACGGTTCGCGAATACCCTACTTCACTTAATTATTTGTTGATTGGTCGACGACGGCAAGATTGAGCGACGACGACGAGATCGGGAGCGTGATCAGACGGCGAGGACGAGATCGGGAGGCTACAATGAGATCGGGCGGTCGCGGCGAGATCGGGTGGTTGCCGCGAGATCAGGCGGCTGCAGCGAGATCGGATGGCGACGGCGGCGAGATTGGGCAGCGGCGAGTTCGGGCGGCGGCGGTGAGATCGGTCGGCATCGGCGAGATCGGGCGGCGGCGACGAAATCAGGCCGTGACAGTGAGCAGTGGCGAGATTGGGAGGCGGAGGTGAGATCGGGCGACGACAGCGAGATCGGTCGGCGGTGACGATATCGGGTGACGGCGGAGGGATTGGGCGGCGGCGGCGAGATCGAGCGACGACGACCATGATAAAAAACTGAATTCCATGAAATATCTGTTTTTACCCTTAAGAATTGGCCATAATACAAAAATGAATTCCATGGAATTGGACCAATTTCAATTCCGAGGGAATTCTTAACATCCGAACACTTTAATTGGAATTTTGTTGCCCCAATTCCAATTCTAAATTCTAATTCCAGAGATCCGAACGTAAAGTTCAGGAACTTCCTTCGTTTTTATGTCTAAAATTAGTTTTCTTGCTTGATTGCTCACTCGCCTCAACCCAAGAATTCGTCTAAGTCTACAACGCTCCAGAGAAAGAGATTCGTCGGCCATCCCAAGAGGTCTCCTACGTATGCAGCATTCTGCAAGTTCACACCAACGCACCTCGCAGTCATGTTCAACAGTCAGACAATGCCTAAGAACGTCCACCGCCCCCTGAAAGTAGTAGAAACCGAGCTTAGTATGAGACAGTCTATCGCCCTACCGAATGCATTTGTATTCTCTTTCATCTCCAAGCTATAACCAGGAGCGGACTGTCGCTCTCGATTCCACCAACAATTTGTAAACAGCCGCTGAAAGTGAAGTTTGACTGACACCGAACCGGTCACGTGATTTTTTACCCAGTTAAAAGATTTTTCCACGTTAAAATCATTTTGTGCACTTTTTTATTTATCCTGTGCCTGTAGAAACGTTCGATCGCTCCACAGACTAAGTCGGACGAATTTAATCCGACCTATCAGTAACTTTGAGTTGGCTGCAACAAATATATTTACTAATTTTGCATGTAATTATGCTAACTCCACCTTTTTATAGTAGCTCCCACTTCATCTTAGAACCTATGAAACTAATTTTGCATGCAACTAATTAAAAGCCAGTTGTCAATATTGGACTGGCCCAACATATGTGTTAAAATTATAGATATTTTTTTATGAGTTTCTCACTACAAAATCATATTAAAAAATATTTCAATTTTTATGAAGATATTAATGCAAAGAATATCTGGAGACCTCCTCAATCATGCAGATATAAAAATAAGTATATGACAGCATAAATGGAGACTACACCATCATACATAAATTTTAATTATGAAGATACTAATGCAAAGAATGTTGAGCTCCTCAATCATACATGAACATATAAATAAATATTTTAATATAAGACAATATAAATGGAGACTATTCAATCATTTTCCTGCCTTATCTCTTGTTTAAGTGAGCTGCTTTCAATGAGGTTAGAAAATAATGAAATAATTGATGGGCCATTAAGTGTAAGGAGCTTGAAACTTAGTGCAAGAGGGACCATTTTTTGCATAATTTGATGTTGGCCCCTATCATTCTTTTGAACTGGTCTAAGTTATCTCCCCCTTGCTTTTCATTTTAATGGGCCTAAGCATCCATGTGCTACTTTGGGGGTTTGGAATGGTCTTGAAGCTTTATGGATAGAGATGCCACCTTCCTACCTACCTTTAGAATTGGACCCCCCCCTAAGAATATATATGATTCTTTTTAATTGGGTTTGTAATGTACAATATACAATAGCCCTTAGATATTCATAAGATTAGTTCCAAATTTATTCAAATAATTCAAGTAGGGTAATTTTGCATACATGCATATCTATTTTTGTAATGACTTGCTAAGGGATGCTTGAGACTTGAGAGTGGTCTCTAATGATGGTGATGAGAATGAAAACTTTAATGAATTGGTTCCTTCCAAATTTATTCAAATAATTCAACTAGGAGGCAAGATCAAACCGGAAGCTCTTTGTTTGCTAAAATTCCAGGTGGTCCGACTATGTTGTTTACTTGAACCGATTGATTGAGCACGCGTAATCTATTTGCCTACGATCCAGACGTTTTGCCGATGGTGTGGGAATGTTTGCCATTTGGAATTTCTTATAGTACTGACTTGTGGTAGGGCCGTACAACCCATTGTTGAGATAATTTTCTTCTAAATGTGAAAGATGCTAGCTAATTTTGATCATGATTTTCAAGCATTAGTTTCATGACAAATATGAAAAGGATTAGTCGTTTTTGACCTGGAAATCAACATGGGCTTTTAAAGGAAGCTTCTAGGAAATTGTTCAAAGAAAGCTTCATGTCAAATGACATGTGTTTTGAAGATCCTATAAAGATCGAGGAGGGAAAGCTATGCAATTGCCTACTATTTCATATATTTTAGTGGCGGTTTTCCTGATTGGACTCTGATTGTCCCGTGATTTTCATCCTATTGGGTTTTCACGTTAAATCTCCGTATCAATTTTATTGGCGTAATTGTCAAAGTGCACTCTCGAAATATCGGTTTTTGCCAAAATGCACCCTAAAAATTTAGAATTGGCAAAATGCACCCCAAAGTAGTTTTTCTTGGCAATGTGCACCCTCGATAGGCAAAAAATGAAATGACCAAAATATACACTCTAGGGTGCACATTGCCAAGAAAACCCACTTTGGGGGGGGGGGTGCATTTTGCCAATTTAAACTTTTAGAATGCATTTTGTCAAAAACTGATATTTATAGGGTGCACTTTGCCAATTACCCCTTTTATTATTGTTATTTTGTGTTGTGTTTTGGTTGTGTATTTGCTTATCGCTAAGTAGTTGTGTAGGTACTTGCTCGAACTAATTTGCAGGTGCTCTAGTCGGGCTTGCGTGCTCTTTAGCCCAACAAATGGTATCAAAGACAGGTTTATTAACAAAGCAGTTATCAGGCTGACCTGACTGAGATTAAAGATGAGTCGATCAGATATTTCGGGTAAGTGATCGAGTGTGATTGGTGACGATCATCATTGGCCCGCTCCCTATTCTCTTTGATTCCTTTCTTTGAAATAGTCGACTCTGAGAACTGACGTTAGTCCGATCAGTGACAGAGGACGATGGAATCCACTTCAGGTTCAGGCTCCGAACAAATAGTTAAATTAAATGGTGCGAACTACCACCAGTGACATTTACTATTGGAGGATCTCATCTACGTCAAGGTTTGACATGCTTCTATCTTTGAGGAGATGCCTAAAGATAAATATCCAAATAAATGAAAGGTGGAGAACCAGAAATTATGAGGATTCATCAGACAGTTCGTGGAACCGAACGTCTATAATCACGTAGCGAGTATTGTTGACGCGAAAATCCTTTAGAAAACTCTGGAGATGTATGCCAAGAGTAATGACATACACATACTATATTTACTAAAGAAGCTCGACGAGTTTAGATACAAATAGGGATCACCTATTGTTGGGTACATTGGAAAATGTGTACCTGATTTGAAGAAGCCCAACTTAGCTCAATGATATACATCAAGGTGTATTTGATATTGTTTTGAGTTGACATGTGCAGGTGAAGAAGTATTAAAGAATGCAGAAAAATATTCTAAGTCCACGTGTCGACACCTGAAGAAATTGTGTCGACACTTCAGAATATTTGTGTCGACACTTCAGAATATCGGTGTAGACACAAAGAAAGATAGTCGACCACATTTATATCGACACTGGGAAGCAGTGTCGACACATAAAGAAAATCGTCGACCTCAGCACTGGGAAGCAGTGTCGACACAGTGGAAGATAGTCGACTAGTAAAAGATAGTCGACCAGAGAAAGATAGTCGACTCACAGAAGAAGATAGTCGACCTCAACTGTGTCGACACAGGGAGGATGTGTCGACACCTTGAGATTGAGTCGACACATATTGGCAGAAGTCGACTATGCTTGTGTCGACTCCAGAAGACTGAGTCGACACATTTTGGCAGAATTGAAGATTGCTGTGTCGACACCTGAAGGCTGAGTCGACACATACTGAGCTCTGAATCTACAACAACTGTGTCGACACACAGGACTTTTGTCGACACACTGCAGAGTCAAGACCAAGTTATTTTCTGAAGAAGCTGTGTCGACTTAAAGGCAACTTAGTCGACATCATCAAAGACTGTGTCGACACCAAAGTCACTTGTGTCGACACAGATAGACAGATTGGTCTCGACACTTTCTGACAGACTGTCTCGACATTTTGCTGTCCAAGGCTAAGGTATATGAACTGTTTGAAGACTTGACAGCTGTGGGTTGCCACCGTTTAACTGAAGCTGTCAGACCTGTCAGAAAACAGTTAGAAACCGGATCAGCCGGTTACCATGAAGAAAGTCTATAAATAGACATATTCAGAAGAAAATCGATATATAGAAGAAGATCGAAGAAGAAGTAGAAAAAAGGGATTACGATCCTATTGAAGTTTCAATTCAAAAAGTGCTAAGCTCTAAAGAAGATCTTCATCAGAAGATCTAAGAAGAAGTCTGAAGTATCAGAAAAGGTGTTGGATAGAGAGGGATCCAGTCATCTTGAAGAAGAAGAAGGAAGCCATCAGTGGTTTCTCAAGAAGCTGTTTGGAAATCAACTCAGCTAAGTTCAGATTCAAGAAGCTTTGAAGAAAGCTCAGTTTCAGTTGATTTCATCAGCTGATCAAGAAGTGTCTTGTCCTCTTCTCTCTCAACAAAGGCAAGACATTAAAATATCTTTTCTAAATTTCTGTAGGATCTGTTTACACAGATCTGAGTTGTAAGCCTGTGTTATAAAGGCTGAGTGTAGGAGAGGTGATCTCTGAGTGGTAGGGCTATTTGCCTGAGTGTAGGAGAAGGTTCTTCTCTGAGTGGTAGGCCTTGAGGCAAGGCTGAGGTAGGGCTGTTGAGCCTGAGTTGTAGGAACCTATCCAGGTTCTGAGCTGTAGGATCTGCGGATCTGAGAATAGTGGAAGTTTGGCCGAATCTAGCATACTGCTAGATAGGTGGAGGGGGAAAGTGGATGTACCCAAACCTTGGGGAACCACTATAAAACATTGTGCAATCTGTGATGTTTCAATTTCTGTGATTGCTGTGCTGGATGTTTTATTTCTGCAATTGAATTCTGCCTAGAAGTATAAACAAGCAATAAGAACCTATTCACCCCCCTCTAGGTGTTTAGGTTGTCTTGAAAGTAAAACTATCAAGTGGTATCAGAGGCAGGTTCCTCAAAAAGGACTTAACAGTCTGAGGTAGATCTAAAAGGCAGAATCAAGATTTAAAAAGATGAGTTCTGGTGAGAATCATAAGGAGCTAGGATCTATGAAATTACCCATATGCAAGAAAGAAATTTTTGGAATTTGGAAAGAAAAAGTCAGATTGTTTATAGAGGCATCTGACCCAAGGATTTACATCACAGTACAGGAAGGCCCCTTCATTCCAATGAAGGTATCAGTTCTTGTTACAAATATCCAAACTCCAAAAAGTTATTCAGAAATGACCAAGGATGAAATCATCTTAGCAACCATGGATAAAAGAGCTCAGAACATTATTGTTAGTGCCATAGATGATTCAACATTTCAGAATCTGATTCACTGCATGACCTCTAAAGAGATGTGGGACACATTGATTGTCTATATGGAGGGATCTGAAGAAGTAAGGCAGGACAGGAAATCTATGCTCAATCAGGAGTATGAAAGTTTTAGACAAGGAAAATCTGATAGCATAACTGAGTGCTATAAGAAATTCTATAGAATTGTGAATGAGCTTATGTCCTATGGAAGTGTCTTCAGTACTTATGAACTGAATGACAAATTCTTGAGATCCTTAACAAAGGATTGGGACACAAAGATCTGTGCCATAAGAGAAGTGGCTAAATTGGCAGAGATCTCTCCTCCCACCTTGTTTGGAGAGTTGCTATCCTATGAAATGCAACTTATGGTGAGGAAGGAGGAAGAAAAGAATTCAAGAGGAGAGCATAGAGAAAAGATTGTAGCATTCAATGCAGAAGCCACTAGAAAGAATAGGAGGAAATCACATCTCCTCCTAAGGAAGTTACAGAAGATATAGTTCTGAAAATTCAGATAAGGGTTCAGAAAGCTGTGATTCAGATGCAGACTTTGCTGCATTCACAAGGCAATTCCAGAGGTTCTTGAAAAAGAAGCAATGGAAGTCTAGGCCTTCCACATCACAGCAAGTTGATGACTATTATCAGAAGAAAAGGTCATCAAGGAAAGAGAAGAGCAGATCAAAGCCCAGCAAAGTCACTACTTCAAAGATTGTCTGCTATTGTTGCAATAGGCCTGGACATGTAGTGGCTGACTGTCCTGATAAGAGAAAGGAGTCTTCAGACAAGAAGAAGACTCATCAGAAAGGCAAGAAGGAGAAATCCTTTGTTGCAAAGAAAGATAAGAGTCTAACAGACCAGTCAACTTCAGAGTCAGAATCTGAAGCTGAAGCATATATTGGACTATATGCTGCATCTGAAGAAGAGGAGTTTCTCCAGTTGCTAGACTCCATCAATGAACAAAAGGATCATCAGTGTATGGGGCTGATGGCAGGATCAGAAGAGGACATATGCCAGAATCAGTCTGGTCCTAATAAGGTAAAATGTCCTTCTATTACATCTGTTTGTAGTACAAGTGAAGAATCAGCTACATCTGCATCAAGAGATGTAGATGCATCTGAATCTGAAGGAGATGTCTATCAATTGATAGACAAGTATGGGGACTTATTGCAGGCCCTTAAGAAAAGCAAGAACCTGGTTAAATCTCAGGCTCAGGAAATTGCTGAACTAAGGGTTGCTACAACTGAGTTAGAGAAAGTTATTGATCAAAAATTAAATGAAATTACCAAGCTGAAGAATATAACTATTATTCAGATGGGCACAATTAATTATACTAATGATCAAGTGAAGAGTCTGGAGGCCAGACTTAAAATTGAAAGGGATTTAGTGGCTAGTTACTCTAAGCCAAAATCTGTCTTACCCTTGATAGATGAATTTGTCACTCAAAAGGGTAAGGCTGGATTAGGATTTAAAGGTAACTCCACGGCTGGCAGATTCAAGAGGAAAGGCAAAGCTCCTATTCAGCCACTAAACCTTTCAGTCCCCATAAAGTTTAGTAAGGTGGAAGTGCCTTCTAACAAATATGATCATGAAGATATTCAAGGTCATATTAAGACTAATGTTCTGAAGAACAAGGGTGTAAATGCAAGCAGGCCTACCCATGGTCATAAACCAAATGGTTTTAAGAAATCAGTAGGTGAAGTTACTGCAGCACCAGCAATGAACAAAAATTCTTCTGACAAGGATGTATCTAGATCTAGATACAATAAGTTTGAATGTTGGTGCTGTGGCAAGAGAGGCCATTTTGCACTAGACTGCTGGTATAACACAAGTGTTATAAAGAACAATAGTCTACCTGTTAGAAGAGGTTATGGTAGCTTTATTGATGCTAACCTGAACCAAGAACCCAAGACTTACTTGGATTCTAAGGGTAAGTAATTCTGTGTTGCAGGATAGTCCAAGTGGCCATGCCCCTATATGGTACTTAGACAGTGGTTGTTTCAGGCACATGACTGGAACAAAGGGGCTGCTGAAGAAGTATTCATCTGTCAAAGATGGACCTAAAGTGATCTTTGGTGGATCTGAAAAAGGAGTCATCAAAGGGTTGGGTAACATTTCTTCTAACCTAATTACTATCACTCAAGTGGCTTATGTAAAAGGTTTGAAACATAATCTAATAAGCATAAGCCAGCTAAGTGATTTAGGTTATGACATTTCATTTGTTAAAGATGGATGTCATATCAAAAGGTCAAGTGATCAAAAGATCATATTGACTGGGTATAGGAAGAGAAATGTATATTGTCTTAATTTTGAATGTGAGAATAAGGCTTCTTCCATCTGTCTTATAGCTGATGACAATGCTTCTCATTGTGTTAAGTGGCACAAGAGATTGGCTCATCTAAACTACAAGACAATTGGCCAACTCTTTAGCAAAGAGTTAGTGAGGAATGGACCTCAAGTTAAGTGTATAAAGGAAGGGATATGCTCAGCTTGTCAAAAGGGAAAACAGACAAAATCCTCCTTTCAAAGCCTTGAAAACAAGGATTCTGTGAGGTGCTTATACCTCCTGCATATGGATCTTTTTGGTCCTATGCCAGTTCACAGTCTAGGTAGGAAAGTCTACACTTTTGTGGTTGTAGATGACTATTCTAGATTCACATGGGTGTTCTTTCTGAGACAGAAATCTGAAACCCCAAGTGTATTACTTAATTTTGTAAAGCAAATTCAGAATGAACTGAATAGTACAGTGGTCAAAATCAGAAGTGACCATGGTACTGAGTTTCAATCTGAAAGCATATCAAAATTGTGTAAAGACTTTGGGATTTTTCAAGAGTTCTCCTCACCTAGAACACCTCAACAAAATGGAATTGCTGAAAGAAAGAATAGAACATTAATTGAAGCAGGTAGAACTCTGTTGAGTGACACCTCTCTCCCAGAATATTTTTGGGCTGAGGCAGTTAACACTGCTTGTCATGTAATCAATAGGGCTACCATCACCAAAAGCCATAAAATGACTCCCTATGAGATTGTGAAAGGCAGAAAACCAAATCTATCTTACTTTAGGATCTTTGGTTGCAAGTGTTATATACTTAACAATGACAAGTCATATTTGACTAAGTTTGCTGCCAAATCCCAGGATGGGATATTTGTTGGGTACAACACAAATAGTAAGGCCTATAGAGTCTTCAACTTGATTACTCAAGTTGTTGAAGAATCTGTGCATGTTGTGTTTGATGAAATAAGATTAATCAACTGTGAGTTGTCTTGTAGATCAAATGACTCAACAGGTATAAACAAAAGTATGGACAAGCTCTCCATTACTGAAGTATCAAAGGAAGATGGAGCATTGGAAAATGAAGGCTTCTGTCCAGGGGGAGAACAAGACACTATAGAAGCTGATGAAAACCAAGAGATTCAGCTAAATGAAGGAGCTGGAGATGTTCAACCAGAAGAGAATCTTCCTCCAGCTACAAGACATTTAAGAGATCATCCAGCTGATCAGATAATAGGTGATCCAAGACAGGGGGTGCAAACTAGAAGCAGAAATCAAAACACAGGTCTACATTCAAGTTTCCTGTCACAAATGGAGCCTAAGAAGTTTGAAGAAGCTATCCAAGACCAGCACTGGATTGATGCTATGCAAGAGGAGCTGAATCAATTCAGAAGGTGCAATGTCTGGGAGCTTGTTCCTAAACCAAGAGGCCACAACATAATTGGCACAAAATGGATCTATAGGAACAAGCTAGATGAAAGTGGAATAATAGTGAAGAATAAAGCAAGATTGGTTGCAAAAGGATACAGGCAGGAAGAAGGGATTGACTTTGATCAAACCTTTGCTCCAGTAGCAAGGCTGGAGGCAATCAGAATGTTCCTTGCCTATGCAGCCTATCAAGACTTCAATGTATACCAGATGGATGTGAAGTCAACATTTCTGAATGGAGATCTTAAAGAAGAAGTATATGTAGAGCAGCCATCAGGTTTTGTAGATCCTCTTAAACCTGATTTTGTTTATAAGCTTAGGAAAGCTCTGTATGGGTTAAAGCAAGCTCCAAGGGCTTGGTATGAAACCCTGTCTACTTTTCTCATTGAGAATAAATTCTCAAAAGGAAAAATAGACAGAACTCTATTCTTTAGGGAATCCAAAGGTAAGATCATCTTAGTCCAGATATATGTTGATGACATAATCTTTGGATCTACTCAAAACAACCTTTGTAAAAAGTTTGCCAAACTTATGCAAGGGAAGTTTGAGATGAGCAGTATGGGGGAACTTAAGTTCTTCTTGGGACTCTAAGTAAGACAGACTGATGATGGCTTGTCCATATCCCAGTCTAAGTTCACCAAAGAATTGATTAAGAAGTATGGTATGGAGTCATCCTCCACCATGAGAACTCCTATGGGAACAAGTATGCCCATATGCAAAGATGATGCAGGTAAACCTGTTGATGAGACTTTGTATAGAGGAATAGTTGGCTCACTACTATATCTCACTGCTAGTAGACCAGATATTATGTATGCTACATGTGTCTGTGCTAGGTACCAAGCCTGCCCTAAAGAATCTCATTATACTGCAGTCAAAAGGATCCTGAGGTATCTTAAGGGCACACCTAATCTAGGTCTTTGGTACCCTAGGAATAGAGATTTTCTACTAACAGGCTATTCAGATGCAGATTTTGCAGGATGTAGAGAGGATAGGAAGAGTATTACAGGTACTTATCAATTCCTGGGAGGAAGACTAATATCATGGAGTAGTAAGAAGCAGACCAGTGTGGCAATTTCCACAGCTGAGTCTGAGTATGTTGCTGCTGGAAGCTGCTGTACACAGCTATTATGGATGCAGCATCAACTTAAGGATTATGGTATTCAAGTAAGTAGAACACCTCTTTTGTGTGATTCTAAGAGTGCAATTTCTATTGCTAATAATCCTGTTTCTCATAGTAGAACTAAGCATATAGAAATTAAATACCATTTTCTTAGAGAACATGTAGAAAAAGAAGACATCTCATTGGAATTTGTTAAAACAGATTATCAAATAGCAGATGTGTTTACTAAGCCCCTAGATGAGACCAAATTCAATAAATTTAAAATTGAATTAGGTATGTTAACCATTGATTAGTGTAATCACAAAATCATCAACAATGAAGTTGAAGTGGTAACAAGACATTCAAGTGATATAAAGACACATTGAAGTAGTGTCAAGTACTTTGTAGTACTTATAAGTTGTGTTGAACAAACAGAAATTGGCTAAGTAAGATGGTGTCGACACATTCAGTAATAATGTGTCGACTCAGGGTAGTAATGACGACAAGTCAGAGATATTGTGTCAACATAGAAAATATGTGTCGACACTTAAGAATCTTATTGTCGACTTATCCAGGAATGTAGAGTCGACTTCACCAGGATAGTGGTGTCGACACTTACAGATTTTGTGTCGACACTTATACTAAGAGTCGACACAAAATTTCTGATGCTCTACTATATATCTCTGGTGTCGACATATCCGCAAATTGGTGTCGACACATAATAGACGGACTTGAAGTCGAGACAATAGAAGCTTATGTCGACACATTCCATCTGTGTCGACACTTATAGTCTGTTTTTGGCGACTTTTGATCTTCTTTAAACAGAAGGTATAAATAGGTCAAAAACTCATTCTGTCGACACGCTTACAAGGTTTTCGAGACCGAAACCCTGTGTCGACATTCTCCCTCTCTCTCTCTTTCTCTCATCTTTCAAGCTTTCTCGACTGATCTATGGCGCCAAAGATTGAAGATAATATAAATGAAGGATATGAGTTGATGCGCCAGGCCTTTGCTATTGCCATACCAGATGTTCACGGGGTTATCTCTCTCCTCTCCGACTCGGGATTAGAATTTCTAGTCTCCGAACCATCTAAGATATGGAAGAAAGAGGTGCATGAGTTCTTTACTTCTGCATCTGTAGATTCTGAAAGTCACGAGATAAAATCTACAGTTCATGGGTCAAAAGTGGAAATTACTCCAAGTAAGTTAAGAACAATTCTTTAATTACCTATAATTGAGAATGAAGAGGACGTCCCTGCTTCTAAATCAAGGGAGGCTCTTCAATGGTGTGGATTGGATTCCACCATGAAAATTGGAGCTGCTTTCAACAGGAAAGGAATGAATCAACATGACAAGTTTCTGTCTGAGGTGGTTGGCAAAGTAATTCTGTGCAAGCCAGGTGGACATGATAGGATTTCCGCCTATATGTTCAGCCTCATGACCAGGATTGTGTTTACAATTCCAACAGATTGGTCCACTGTAATCTTTGAAAAGATTAAGGAAGGAATCAAGAAGCAAAATCTGGCTAGAATAATGAGTATATACCTAACTAAGGAGATTCCTGATGTTATGCAACAACTACCTGGAACAAAAATTAATCACATGAGAAGGATGGACATGAGATTGTTTTCCAGATGGGATAGGGTGCTGACCAAAGAGATGCCTGAAGTGGAAAGGCAGGATTCACCTGAGAAATCCCCAGGTCATGCTACCAGTACTGAGCACCCACAAGAAGAGCAAGTAAGACAAGAGGTTGAAGATCAGCCTGCTTCTACACAAGTTCAGGATGCCACTGTACCTGCAATTCAAGGAGAAGAAGTAAGAATACCAGCTCAGCAAGTTTATTCACCTACACAGGCTGTATCTACTCATGACCAGGTACAGGTGCAGGGGGAGCTGGTGTATTTTCCTACAAAAGACGTTTCTAATATTTCTATTTCTGCACAGGACCAGGGGAAGAAAGTGTCCTCACCTGCCCAGGACATCACCAATACTGAACAAGTACAGGGGGAGAAGCTGTCTGAGCAAGTGCAAGAGGAAGCTCAAATTGATTTATCTCAAGATTTGAATACTGCAGATGTTCCAGCCCAGAAGGAATATACTCTAGATGAGTTATTTCCAAATGATGAAATAGTTACTGATAGAATGGAAGTGGAGCAAGCAATTGAGGGGGAGCCTGTGCATGTTGAGGCTGAACAACATGGCACTGAAGCAGATGTTCCTCCTCCTCCCAAAGAGAGAGTTCAAATTGATAGTACTTCTGATTCTGAGAATGAAGAAGCCAGGATGGCTAAGAAGAGAAAACTTATGGTCTTCAAGAGAAGGAGCAAGAGCTATAAGCAGGCTCTACAGCCTACAGCACATCACACTCCTTCTGAATTTGATTATAACAAGTTTATGGTCGATTTACAAGTGAAATTGGATGAACACAGAGTGGCTATTGAAAAATATGTTGATGAGAACAACAAGTCCCTGCAATTTGACTTGGCTCAGGATATAAAGTCTATTCGATTTGAAGTCAATATGCATAAGAAGGAGATGACAGATTGCTTCCTTAAGGGAGGTAATGCTGTGGTATATTTGGCAAAACAACAGCAGTCCATCATCCCTAAAGTGGATGATATTGCTTTAAAGCAAAGCTATGTTTTGGAAAATCAGATAAGGATGAATGACAATTTAACTGAATCTCATCAAGAGATCTTTGATGAATTGAAAAAGACTATTCCAGGCCAGCCTGTAGTTAGAGCAAAGGAAATGGAAGAATTTGATAAGAAATTTCAAGCTGCTATTGATTCTGTTAAAACTGCTATCACTACCTCTCAAAAGGACATATCTGACCAGCTTCTAAAGTTAAAACCATTTTTTAAAGAGGGTGTGAATTATCTGGATGGACAAATCAGATTTCAGAAGGAAGATCTAAGAGATCATATTACTAGAGAAGCCATAAAGGGGGAGAGGTTGTTAGTTCATGCAGGCTCAGAGCACACCAAATGGGTGACCAATAGTATTCGAGCCACATTGGGATATCCACCTTTATGTGATGATGCTATGGTGGCTGAGTCAAGAATACAAACAGGTCTACTTGAAGGCAATCAACCTGAGGTTGCCCAAGTCATTTACCCTCCTCCAGATTTTGATATGATTGATCAGCAAGTTCAAGGAATGTATAGTCCTCCAAAGGAGGTTAACAGGGTTGTTATTGGGAAAGTAGATAAGCCCGAGGCTACTTTGAAAGAACAGCAAGATGCTCTACTATCTAAGAAAAGATTTAGAGAGCAGGCTGAACTTAAGCCAGACTTTGAGCAGTGGAGTCCTACTTCCAGAAACATTATACTCACTGCATGGAAGGCTGTCAAAGACCAAGTACATGAAAGAGGCAAGTGGTTCAATGAGATGGAATGACAGAAGTATGAAGCCAGACAAGAGGCAATAGTATAGTTTAGAAGAAAAGCCAAGCTGGGTAGGCTGCCACCAGATGCTCAGGAGCCGAGCAAGTACTTTCCAAAGCCCTTTCATTATTTTGAAAGGCAAAGGCTCAAGGAAGAAGCTCTGAAGAAAGCTGAGCTAAAAGGCAAGAAACCAGCTGAAGATTCTGAAGCTCCTGTGAAGGCTCAAATCCAATCTGGAAAAGGGATTGTCATAAGAGAGCCTGATCAGTCTTAATTTTTAGTTCTTTCAAAGTGTTTTGTTATGTTTTGATCATTAAATGTAAAACTCTGTATTCAAACATTATCAAGTTATAAACAAAATGTTGTTTGGTATCATATAATGTTCATTCTGTGATGGATTGTTTTTATTTTGTTTATATTAAGTATTCCTGTTATATCATATATTATCAGTTTATACTTTTTATAAATGGTGTATATCATTGGCTATAAGGGTTATGAATTCTCCAAATAGGGGGAGATTGTTGGGTACATTGGAAAATGTGTACCTGATTTGAAGAAGCCCAACTTAGCTCAATGATATACATCAAGGTGTATTTGATGTTGTTTTGAGTTGACATGTGCAGGTGAAGAAGTATTAAAGAATGCAGAAAAATATTCTAAGTCCACGTGTCGACACCTGAAGAAATTGTGTCGACACTTCAGAATATTTGTGTCGACACTTCAGAATATCGGTGTAGACACAGAGAAAGATAGTCGACCACATTTATGTCGACACTGGGAAGCAGTGTCGACACATAAAGAAAATCATCGACCTCAGCACTGGGAAGCAGTGTCGACACAGTGGAAGATAGTCGACTAGTAAAAGATAGTCGACCAGAGAAAGATAGTCGACTCACAGAAGAAGATAGTCGACCTCAACTGTGTCGACACAGGAAGGATGTATCGACACCTTGAGATTGAGTCGACACATATTGGCAGAAGTCGACTATGCTTATGTCGACTCCAGAAGACTGAGTCGACACATTTTGGCAGAATTGAAGATTGCTGTGTCGACACCTGAAGGCTGAGTCGACACATACTGAGCTCTGAATCTACAACAACTGTGTCGACACACAGGACTTTTGTCGACACACTGCAGAGTCAAGACTAAGTTATTTTCTAAAGAAGCTGTGTCGACTTAAAGGCAACTTAGTCGACATCATCAAAGACTGTGTCGACACCAAAGTCACTTGTGTCGACACAGATAGACAGATTGGTCTCAACACTTTCTGACAGTCTGTCTCGACATTTTGCTGTCCAAGGCTAAGGTACAGGAACTGTTTGAAGACTTGACAGCTGTGGGTTGCCACCGTTTAACTGAAGCTGTCAGACCTGTCAGAAAACAGTTAGAAACCGGATCAGCCGGTTACCATGAAGAAAGTCTATAAATAGACATATTCAGAAGAAAATCGATATATAGAAGAAGATCGAAGAAGAAGAAAAAAAAGGGATTACGATCCTATTGAAGTTTCAATTCAAGAAAGTGCTAAGCTCTAAAGAAGGTCTTCATCAGAAGATCTAAGAAGAAGAAGTCTAAAGTATCAGAAAAGGTGTTGGATAGAGAGGGATCCAGTCATCTTGAAGAAGAAGAAGGAAGCCATCAGTGGTTTCTCAAGAAGCTGTTTGGAAATCAACTCAGCTAAGTTCAGATTCAAGAAGCTTTGAAGAAAGCTCAGTTTCAGTTGATTTCATCAGCTGATCAAGAAGTGTCTCGTCCTCTTCTCTCTCAACAAAGGCAAGACATTAAAATATCTTTTCTAAATTTCTGTAGGATCTGTTTACACAGATCTGAGTTGTAAGCCTGTGTTATAAAGGCTGAGTGTAGGAGAGGTGATCTCTGAGTGGTAGGGCTATTTGCCTGAGTGTAGGAGAAGGTTCTTCTCTGAGTGGTAGGCCTTGAGGCAAGGCTGTGGTAGGGCTGTTAAGCCTGAGTTGTAGGAACCTATCCAGGTTCTGAGCTGTAGGATCTGCGGATCTGAGAATAGTGGAAGTTTGGCCGAATCTAGCATACTGCTAGATAGGTGGAGGGGGAAAGTGGATGTACCCAAACCTTGGGGAACCACTATAAAACATTGTGCAATCTGTGATATTTCAATTTCTGTGATTGCTGTGCTGGATGTTTTATTTCTGCAATTGAATTCTGCCTAGAAGTATAAACAAGCAATAAGAACCTATTCACCCCCCCTCTAGGTGTTTAGGTTGTCTTGAAAGTAAAACTATCACCTATTCTGGATCATGTGAACGAATACCAAGGCATCATTGATCGCCTCACTGCTATGAAGGTGACTTTTAAGGATGAATTCAATTCGTTGTGGTAGCTGGAGTCTCTTCCAGGCTCTTGGGAGATGGTCATAATTTCTTTGATCAACTCTTCTCCCGGTGACATTATTACTATGAAGATTTCTAAGAATAACATCATGAACGAGGAGGTGGGAAGAAAATCACAAGGACATTCAGGATCTTCTTCACGAGCTAATGTCTTCTACACCGAGCCCAAGAGGAGAGGTGGGAGCAAGAATAGAGGAAGGAAAAGTAAAAGGAGCCAAAGTAGAGGGAAGTCAAGATCCCGCTACCGGAATGTGGAGTATCATTACTAGCACAAGAAGGGGCATATCCAGAAGTTTTGTTATTCTCTAAAGAATGATGAAAGGAAGAAAGGAGTGGCTACTGATAATAAGAAGGAGAGTCACACTATAGCTACTGCATCTATAGTAGAGAAAGATGTCATCATTGATGGAGATGACGTCACAGGTGCACTCTCATGCGATGCTCGAAGCTGGATTGTAGACTCAGGTGCTTCTGCACATATCTCCCACAATAGAGAGTTATTTGCCACTTATACGGCTCACGACTGTGTAGTTCTTAGAATAGGCAACGACGACACATCTAAATTCATTGGGAGGGGAGACATGCACTTGAAGACCAGTACAAGAGGCTTGTTGATTCTACGGGATGTACGACACGTACCTGACATCCTCTTTAACCTAGTCTCAATTGGAAAGCTAGGTGATGAAGGACACTTCAGTGTCTTTGGTGGAGATTCTTGGAAGCTGATTAGAGGATTGCTCGTATTCGCTAGAGGCTAGAGAGATACTGTTCTATATTATATGGAGGGAAGGCCTGAAGATTCTCAGGATAATACTATCAGGGATGGAGCATCTGCATCCTTATGGCACAAGAGATTATTTCATATAATCTAGAAGAGACTATGATGTCTCTCCAAGAAAAAGATGATCACTGATCTATTTGCAGATATGTTGGAGAGATGTGATCATGGTATGGCTGGGAAGAAAAATAGAGTTTCATTCCAGAGTCATACTTCCACCAGAATATCCGAGCCACTAAAGCTCATACATACTGATATTCGTGGACCACTAAAGGTCCAGACGAGAGGGATAATGTCCTATTTTATGACGTTCATTGATGATTTTTTGAGAAAGCTTTAGGTTTATGTTATTAAGAACAAAGATGAGGTCCTCGCCACTTCTTAAAGATTTCACGTCAAGGTGGAAAGGAAATCTAGGAGAAAGCTAAAGTACATTAGGTCCGATAATGGGGGAGAGTATGTTGGTCCCTTTGATGAGTACTGCAGAGAACAAGGGATAAGACATGAAAAGACTCCACCCAAGACATCATAACTGAATAGTGTAGCTGAAAGAATGAATAGGATCTTGATGGAGAGGATGGGGTACATGTTGTCTGATTCAAAGCTACCTAACATGTTTTGGGGTAAGACTTTATACATAGCTACACATGTCATCAATATCTCTCCTAACTATACATTATAGGAGGATGTTCCTGATAGGGTTTGATATGGGAAGAGCCCTTCATACAATCACTTGAGGGTTTTTGGTTGCAAAGCTTTCATGCACATCTCTCGAGATGAAAATTAGATTTCAATACCAGACATTGCATTTTACTAGGATAGGTTCGGAGCGATGAGTTTGGATACAGGTTATTTAATCCAGTTGAGAAGAAACATGTATGCAGTCATGACGCTATATTTTATAAGGATCAGATTATTATTAATCCTGATAAGACGGAGAAGGTTGACTCTCATACTAATGCAAAGCCTCTTATGATTAGAGATGATGATACTGAGGAGGCCGCAGAGCCTGTGCCAATGTAGGGCAATAAGCCAATTCTAGATCAGAAGGACACTATTGATAGTGAGCCTACAAAGGACATCACTGATGATGTCCCTATACTAGCAGCTGAGCTTACACCATGGAGGTATGATAGAGTCAAACACCCATCTTTGAGATACTCCACTAATGAGTATATTTTGTTGACTGATGTTGGGGAGCCCGAGTGCTTTGATGAAACAGTTTAGAGCTCAGAGAAGAAATAATGGATGATTGTTATGTATGAGGAAATACAGTCTCTATATAAGAACAACACTTATGATTTGGTGGGATTTCTTAAGAGTAAGAAGTCTCAAAAGAATCATTGAATTTCCAGAGTAAAGCAAGGAGATCTCTTGACACTACTCAGATACAAGACTAGATTAGTGGTAAAGGGTTTTAGTTAGAAATATGGAGTTGATTTTGATGAGATCTTCTCTCCTGTTGTGATGGTGTTGTCTATTCAAGTTGTTCTTGGCCTTGTTGTGAGGCTAGACCCGAAGATCGAACAGATGGATGTCAAGACTGCCTTTATACATTGCGATCTTGAGAAAGAGGTTTATATGGATCAACCTGAAGGTTTTAAGGTGAAAGAGAAGGAGAGCCTAGTCTGTCGCCTGAAAAATAGTTTGTATGACCTAAAATAAGCCCTGGGATAATGGTACAAGAAATTCAATGCTTATATGGGGAGATCGACTTTAGGAGGATCACCCTTGAACATTGCGTGTTTATAAAGCAATATGCAGCATGATATTTCATCATCTTACTCCTCTATGTTGATGATATGCTGATAATTGGGAGGAACACTGCTCGTATTGTCGAGCTGAAGTGGTAGTTGAGCTCCACATTTGCGATGAAAGACTTAGAAGCTGTGATGAATATCCTAGGGATGTATATTCGGAGAGATAGAGATTCCAAGTTACTTTGGTTATCACAAGAGAGATACAACAGGAAGGTGCTACAGAGATTCAGTATGGATCAAGCGAAGAAGGTGAGCATGCTGCTTGCATCTCACTTCAAATTTACTGCTGAATAATGCCCAAGCACGCCTGAGGAGAAAGATGAGATGTAGAAGGTCCCTTATGCTTCTGTAGTTGGCAGTCTTATGTGTGCGATGGTGCACACCCACCCTCATATAGTACATGCAGTTGACATTGTTAGTAGGTTTCTTTCTAACCCCAGGAGAGAGCATTAGAACGCTGTGAAGTGGATTCTAAGGTACCTACATGGGACGTCAGACTCACCATTAAAGTTTGGAGATAGTGAGCAAGAGTTACTAGGCTAGACTGATGTAGATATGGCTGGAGATTTGGACTCCAAAAGATCGACTTTTGGGTACCTGATTCTGTTTGCAGGGGGAGCTGTGTTATGATAGTCTAGACTACAGAAGTGCGTCACACTGTCAACAACGGAGGTAGAGTTTATTGCAGTCACTGAGGTAGGAAAAGAGCTTTTTTGGATAAATCATCTCATCAATGAGCTGGGTTTCACTCTGGAGCGCTACACACTCTTATGCGACAAATAGAGTGTAATTTATTTGGGGAAGAACCCCCCTTCCACTCGAGGTCCAAGCATATTGACACGCGGTATCATTGGATACGCAATACTTTAGAGAAGAGAGAGCTTGATTTGCAGAAGGTGCACACAGATGACAATGGAGCAGATAAGGTTACGAAGATCGTGTTGAGAGGGTTTGAGCATATCATGAGGAGCATCGGCATGGTAGTTCCCTCCATATAAAACAAAGAGGGATTAGTTTTTGGGTACAGTTCCCATCCTTTATGGAGAAAACTGCTAACTTGAATTTGGTATTGCTAACCAAAGGTGGAGACGTGTTTGGAGATTTGAAGTAAGATTGTCACTTAGTCAAAAGGGGGAAGATTTGTTGAGATAATTTTCTTTTAAGTGTGAAAGAGGATAGCTCACTTTGATCATGTTTTTCAAGCATGAGTTTTATGACAAGTATGAAAAGGATTAGTCATCTTTTACCTGGAAATCAACATGTGCACTTAAAGAAAGCTTATAAAAAATTGTCTAAAGGAAGCTTCAGAGTCAAATGACATGTGTTTTTGACCGAGAGAAGCTTCATCCACATGTCATCTACCACCTCTACCTCCTTGGTTTTGGCTTTATAAATAGGAATGAAGGAAGAGGGGTAAGACAACCACTTCTCTCCAAATTCAAGCATTGGAAGATTTCTAGAGAGACCATTACGGTAATCGTCTTAGTTTGTGAGAGCTTTCAGACATCGTTGTACAACGTTGACAAGGAGTACTTTCCCTAAACAGATTGTATCTGGAGCAGATTTGGGCAAGGATTCGAAGAGGCATCTTGGAGAGGATTGGTGTAATCCAACTCGTCCTCCACTATCGGTAACTTGCATTTTTTCTATTACTATTTATTGTATTGTGTAGTGTAAAACTGATAATGATTCTATAAGGATCGAGGAGGGAAAGCCTTGTAATTGCCTATTATTTTTTACATTTTAGTGGCGACTTTCTGGGTTGGACTCTGATCAACCCATTGTTTTCACCCCTATTGATTTCCACGTTAAATCTCAGCGTCAGTTCTATTATTGTTATTTTGTGCTATGTTTTGGTTGTGTATTGGCATACTGTTAAGCAGTTGTGTAGGTACTTGCTCGAATTAATTTGCAGGAGCTCTGATTGGTTTGCGTACTCTCTAGCCCAACTCCCATCAATATGGATATAACTATATAGGTTTTCTATCTGGACAGGATTCATGCATGCACTACATCAAACAATGTCATATAAAAGTAAGTCATTGTTTGTTATATATCAAATTAGGAGATCTCAAGAACTACAAGTGACAAACTTCTAACTACAAGGATTCGGGAAAATGAAAAAAAGGGTGGGGAAATGATTGTTGCAAGCAAGCGAACGAATCCAAATTTCTCATAATTGCTAACTGCACTAGTTGCATGTGATTATATGACAAAGACAAAAATTGAGACAAAAAAGAGTGACTTAAACTATTGATTGCACTAACAGGTGGAGATTTGACTCAAGTTTAGTGTGCCTCTCCCGGTACCTATGTAACCCTATTTATGCTAAATGGAGCCTGCTCGAACAAGCATATACCAAAATTACGGGCTGCCCAAGATATATAAGAAAACCGTTCACCCAACGTGGTAGGTTCTCCATGTCTTCACAAACATGGTAGGTTCACACCATCGTCATTGTTGAAGCCGAGAAAATTCCCTACCTTAGAAATCGGAACAAGGCAGCCTAAAGTTACTGGCTCTGTGACCAGGCTGAATGGCTAAGATGACTAGAATGAAGAAAAAAGTCAAATAACAGGACCCCGAATGCTTTAGAAAGAAAGTCTCACCACGTACTCGGATGCTTGGAAGAAGCAACCCCTCCACAACCAAATTGGCCGAGCAATGTACGAGGGAGACTAGCTATTAATTAAGTTGCGAGGTCGTGACCTAGTCTTTGTGGAAAAGGAATCTAAAGGCTCAGCTGGTATCCAAAAGGTAGAGCTCGCGAGATCCTTGCAGGGTATTTCAAGTGTCTCTCCTCGTACCCATGGGGTCCTATTTATAGGGAAATCCTGGGGGAGGGGGTTTATTTATATCCCACCCCTCAGCGACTAGGCGACTTCCTAGAGGAGCTCGCACGGCTGGGTGAGTATCTCGCCTAGTCGCCCACCTAACGAGTATGCGAGGGGAGCTCGTCACACTCTCCCAGACCATCTGATGCTTGGAGCGTTCACTATGACCTCTGTCTTGACTTATTGACTTTGACTTCTGATGACCTGGCTCTAGTGGGGCCCCTCCTCGACGAATATGAGTTGTACACAATTCCCGCTCTTTTCGAGCGACGTAGGAACTTGCAAAGAGTCATCCAACACTTATTCGACGAGCTGCTTGGGAGAGCATCTGAGTTACTCGCAACTGACGAATGCCTGCCGAACTCTATAAATAGGGGGGCCTGGTTTTCGAGATATGCCAATTGGAGCTCGCCCAACATGTCAAAAATTGACGAGGAACTTTTCAAAAAGAGTCTCGACGCGCTGTCCGGCTTTATCCAGCCTTCCATGCTGAAGAGGTCGTGGGAAGGTGAAGCTGTCGCTGACCTGCCTCCGAGTAAGAAGAAGAAGATGAAGAAATCGAAGAAATTGCACGCCCCCAAGATGGACAACCCGCCTCCATCGCCGAAGGATGTCGCCGCGACGACCAAGGATCCCACATCCCCTATAAGTACCCAAAGACTTCTTGACGAGCTCAGGCTGGACGATATTCCTGACATATCCATCCATGGCCCCGACTTCCCCAAATCGCCAATCATCTCTCCAGCCCCTGAAGTCATCAATACTCAGGCACAGGAGCAGGTTGACCTCACTGCCTCGCCAGGTCGCTATCTCACCGATGCATTGAGATTTTAGTCGGTTGCCAAAGTTTTTTGCTGACTTGATTTCTGCTGACGCAGGTATCCCACCAGGTGATGCCGTCGTGGTGCTTGACGCAACTCCTCTGTGAGCGGCACTGCTGATCGCTCTCGAAGATGGGAAGCAAGTTCAAACCGCGTGCACTGTGCGGATCAACATCGACCCTAAGAATGCCACTGAAGTACTGTCCTCCTCGACGGAGAAGGTTTCTTCGGCGAGGGAAAATCTCCCTGCGAGAGAGAATCTCGCGTCGGCCAAGACCTCTCAACATGGGACGAGCAAGAATCCTACCGTCCCTACGACTGCTCAATAACTCTCGGCGGCGAGCATCCCTGTGTTGGCACCACCACCCCCTGCTATCTCCAAACCACAACCGAAGGCGAGTATCCTCGTGTCACAGCCACCTCCTTACCCTTTGTCGAAGTATGAGACCGGGCGGTTTGACGGTTTGAGCCTAGCAGGTTATAGACCGGGCGGTCTGGCGGTTTGTGTCCGGCGGGTTGATATCCAGACTGCTGCTGTGTGGTGTCTAACGGTCTGACGGTTCATCTCCGGCGGCTTGGAAACCGGGCGGTCTAGCGGTCTCCTACCGCATCTCTCTTGCTTCTGGTATTGCCGAGCGGTTAGAACATTGTCTAACCGCGCGGCCTGTTCCGGTCTGTTGTTCTAGCCTCCCGGATCTGATGTATAGCTTTAGTCCCACATTGTTAGTTTGTATTCTATCCTCTCTTCTCCATTCTATAAAAGGGAGGCCATACCTTTGTAAATGATATCTTTTTGAATAATAAAATTTCAATTATTCAAAGTTCCGGCTTGTTTTCTAGTCGTTTGTTTGCCACTTTAGTCTTTTGTTCGCTACTTCTCACATGGTATCAGAGGACTCGATCTTCTCCTCCTGATTCTGTGCGCCCTGTCCGCGCTGCTTGCCTCTTTTTCTCTCGCGACCTGTTCTCGCGGTTTCTCTTCCGCTTTCTTGCGCCCTGTCCGTGCGACCGTCTTTTCCGGCCTTTCAGTCACAGCGACCTGTTTCTTTTGCTCGCCGCGACCTGCTGCCCTTTTTTTTGCCTTGTTCGTTCATCCCTTCTGTTCGCGCGGTCTATCTTCTAGCCGCACGACTTCTTTCCCTGCTTGGATATGCGGCTTGGTTGTGGCTTCTCTGGCTGCTGGTGTCTATCATCGTGACCGCCGCAACTCTTCTTCTTCCTATCCGCGCGGCTTGTATTCTAACCGCGCGGCTTCTCACAGATTTCTCCTATGGCCCTTTCTGAAACCTCCACTACCACCACTCCCATCGCCACTCCGACGCCGCTTCCTACTCCCTCTGGCAACCTTGGCACGGTTTCTAAACTTGTTGGCTCCAACTATCCGGATTGGAGCGTTTCTTTCACCTTTCTTCTTCGATCTCAGCGCAAACGTCATCACCTCACTGATGACCCTCCTCCTCTAGACTCTGTTGAATTTGATGACTGGGATGCCAGTGACGCGCTTGTCCGAACGTGGTTGGCTAACAGCCTCTCCGATGAATGTCTTCCTGTCATACGCCATGATGAGACGGTCAAGACCGCGTGGCTTCACCTTACTGCTCTCTACTCGAAGGGGGCCCAGACAACCCGCATTTTTACTCTCTACGCGGATCTCTTCGCTCGCCCTTCCATGTCTCCTGCTGCGGCTTATCAGCAAGTTCAGGCTCTTGGCGCTGAAATCCTCCAGAATCTCCCTTTCTCCGCGGACTTGGCCGAGCAGCACAAACACTTCCAGGAACTCCTGGTTGTTTGTTATCTTCTACGGCTCCCTGAGTCTTTTGATATGATACGCCAGCAGATCTTGGGCGAAGCCGAGTCTCCCACCATGGATGCCACTGCGGCTCGCATCGCCGCGGTTACTTCACTGCTCCACCGTCCTCTGTTGTCCTCCCCTCCTCCACAGGACTCCTATGCTCACCAAGTTCAGCGGGGTGGCAATAGTGGTCGCAGCCACTCTGGCACGCGTGGTCCGTCAAGATTCCTCTGCTCTCACTGTGGTCGTACCGGCCACTCTGTTGACCGCTGCTGGCAGAAACATCGTCATCTTTGTCCCTCCGGTGATACTTCTTCCTCAACCTCCGCCTCCTCTCGGCCATCTGCTTCTGTGGCCACGACCTCAGGTAGTGCACACGTCGTTACCTAAGGTAAATGGCTGATTGACTCTTATGCTACAAATCACATGAACGGAAACCCTCACTGCTTCTCTCTCCTAGAGACGCATGATCGGTTACCCCCGGTTCTTATTACGGATGGTTCGCCTTCCCCGGTTTACGGAACGGGCATGGTTCAAGTCACCCCGTCGCTTTGCTTAGCAGACACTCTCTATGTCCCGAAGTTCCCTTGCAATTTGCTCTCAGTTACTACTTTATGCAAGCAACTTCAGTGTTCTGTCTTATTTACTCCTACTTCTTGTTGTTTACAGGACCCGAGGACCCAACGGACGATTGCTACTGGGACTGAGAGCGGAGGTCTCTACTTCCTCGACAATGTTTCCGCTCTGTCCGCCTTCTCTTCCTCGTCTACTGATCTGCTTCAATGGCATCTTCGCCTTGGACATACTCCTCCTCGGATTCTTCGTCAGCTTCTTCCCCACTTACCTCAAACCAGTCCTCCGCTCAACTGTGATGCGTGTCAGCTTGGCAAACATCACCGCTCCTCCTTCCCGCCGAAGCAAGGCCGTAGTTCCTCCCGCCCTTTTGATCTCATTCATTCCGATGTCTGGGGTCCTGCTCCTACTCTCACCGTTGGTCGGGGTAGTTCTTTTTTCCTCACTTTTATTGATGATTTTTCTAGATGTACCTGGGTGTATCTTTTAAAAGATCACTCTGAACTCTTATCTGTCTGACAATCTTTTTATAATATGATTAAAACTCAGTTTGATATTTCTATTAAAGTACTACGCTCTGATAATGCTAAAGAATACCTCAGTCATGAGTTTTCGTCTTTTTGTATGCAACATGGTCTTATTCATCAGACCAGCTGTGTTTATACCTCCCAGCAAAATGGGGTGGCGGAGCGTAAAAACTGTCATCTCCTCGATACCGCTCGCACTCTAATGACGCAGATGCAGGTACCTCGCTCCTACTGGGGCTTTGCTGTTCTTCTTGCCTGCTATCTCATCAATCGCATTCCCTCTTCGGTTCTTCACGGCAAGACCCCCTTCTCCATTCTCTACCCGGGCAAGGAACCCTTTCCTCTTCCTCTCCGTATCTTTGGCTGTACGGCTTTTGTGCATGCTCCGTCTGCTACCCGTGACAAGCTTTCCCCTCGTTCCATAAAATGTGTCTTTTTGGGATACTTGGCCACTCAAAAAGGCTATTGTTGCTTTGATCTCGTTCTGCGCAAACAGTTTGTTTCCGCGGATGTCACCTTCTTCGAAAATGCATCCTACTTTTCTTCTCCATCCCCGCTTCGTCCTGCTGTCTCTGACTCTTCACCATCTCTTTGTGATCCCTCCACGCATATCGATGTCTCCCCTCCTATATCATCTCCTCCTCCATCTTCTCCTCTCCCTATTATCTCCCCTCCTTCTTCTCTACAGCTGCCTCTCTAGTCCCGGGCCAGCTTTCTCCGCTACGGACGCTCCGGTCCCTGAGGCACAAGACGACCTGGATCTTCCCATTGCCCTTCGCAAAGGGGTGCGGTCGTGTACCCAACACCCGCTTGCGGCTGTTGTTTCCTATGATCGACTTACTCCCTCTCGCAGGTGCTTTGCTTTGGCTATCTCGACTACTACCACTCCCCGCACTTACCAGGAGGCTCTTGTTATTCCTCATTGGAAATCTACCATGGATGAAGAAATCGCCACTCTTACTGAAAGGGGTACCTGGACCCTTGTTCCTCCACCGGTAGGTATTGATGTGGTTGGCTGCCGCTGGGTGTTCGTTGTGAAGTTTCGCCCAGACGACACTGTGGATCATTACAAAGCCCGACTGGTGGCCAAAGGCTTTACTCAGACTTATGGAGTTGACTATTTTGATACTTTCTCCCCGGTTGCTCGCCTCAGCACCATCCGGGTTCTTCTTTCTGTGGCCGTCAACAGGGAGTGGGCTATTTCCCATCTTGATGTCAAGAATGCTTTTCTGTATGGGGATCTTTAGGAGGACGTCTATATGGAGCAACCTCCTGGGTATGTTGCTCAGGGGGAACACGAGTATGCCAGTTGAAGAAGGCCATCTACGGCCTAAAATAGAGCCCTCGGGCATGGCTCGACAAGTTTAGTGGCATTGTGGCTGCCATTGGCTTTACAAGGAGTTCAGCCGATCACTCATTGTTTATTCGCAAAATCGTATCGGGCCTTGTGGTTTTGGCGGTGTATGTGGATGATATTCTTCTTACCGGCGATGACCAGGCTGGGGTGGACTTGACAAAGAAACACCTCCGTCAACACCTAGTCACGAAGGATATGGGCTCCCCGAAATATTTTTTGGGGATAGAAATCTCTCGGAAGCCCGACTCGTTGGTTCTCTCCCAACGGAAGTATGCTCTTGATCTTCTACAAGAGGCAGGATTGACCGGTGCCAAACCGGCCCGGTATCGCATGGCCACTGGAGAGGACAAAACATGGACATATGACTCACCTCTTATATCCGATGCCACGAGGTATAGACGTCTGGTGGGCAAACTCATTTATCTCACGGTGACCAGACCCGACATCGCCTATACTGTAGGCAAGGTTAGTCAGTTCATGCAAGCTCCCAGGGAATGTCATCTTCAGTCTGCCTTGAAGATACTGGAGTATGTCAAAGCAGCACCAGGAAAAGGGCTACTCTTTCAGAAGCATGGTCATCTGAGAGTTGAAGCCTACTCATACTCAAGCTATGCGAATGATAAAGGTGACCGTAAATCTACATCGGGTTTTTGCACATTTGTTGGAGGTAATCTTGTGAGCTGGAAGAGCAAGAAGCAGTCTGTTGTCTCAAGGTCCAGTGCAGAAGCCGAATACCGGAGTATGACGTCAACCACATGTGAGTTAAAATGGTTGCGGGCTCTCATGCTTGACCTAGGAGAGGTCTACGACTTTCCTCTGCCTATGTTCTGTGACAACAAGGCCGCTATATACATATCCAAAAATTCGGTCTTCCATGAGAGAACGAAACATATAGAGGTCGACTGCCATTTCATCCGAGAAGAGGTCTTGAAGAGACAGATTTGCACTCCGTTCGTCACCTCCGACAAAGAGTTGGCAGATATCTTCACCAAGCCGGTTTATACTTCCTTCTTCCATATCTGTGACAACCTGGGCATGATTGATATCTATGCTCCAGCTTGAGGGGGAGTGTCAAAGTATGAGACCGGACGGTCTGGCGGTTTGAGCCTGGCGGGTTGTAGACCGGGCGGTCTGGCAGTTTGTGTCCGGCGGGTTGATATCCAGACTGCTGCTGTATAGTGTCTAGCGGTCTGACGGTTCATCTCTGGCGGCTTGGAAACCGGGCGGTCTAGCGGTCTCCTACCACATCTCTCTCTTGCTTCTGGTATTGCCGAGCGGTTAGAACATTGTCTAACCGCGCGGCCTGTTCCGGTCTGTTGTTCTAGCCGCCCGGATTCTATGTATAGCTTTAGTCCCACATTATTAGTTTGTATTCTATCCTCTCTCCTCCATTATATAAAAGGGAGGCCATACCTTTGTAAATGATATCTTTTTGGATAATAAAATTTCAATTATTCAAAGTTCCGGCTTGTTTTCTAGTCGTTTGTTCGCCACTTTAGTCTTTTGTTCGCTACTTCTCACACCCTTCAACCTCGCGGGATCTTGCGAGTACATCTCTGCCTCCACCACCTCCTCTAACGAGCTTGCGAGCTCAGTTGTCGGGCACAGTGCTGCCACCATCTCCTCCGCTAGACAGCTCGACCCGAAGACCGGATAGACAGCGGCCAAACTACTTCCCGCCGAGAAATGGAGATCGCGACCATGGAGGTCGCGGGCAAGGGAGGCCCGCCGAACGTGCAGGTGGCTCTTCTTTGGGTCAACGAGAATATTCAGGTCGCGACCACTCTCCCCAGTGGTCTCGATCTCCTCGTCAAGGTAACCTGCACCACCGTTGTGCTAGCTTTATTAATGATGCCGAATTCTAACTTGGCAATGTTCCTTTTGATTGACAGATCGTCTTGCGACTCCTGGAGCGGCCTTTCTCAACGCCATCAGGCTGTCTGGGAGTGCATATTGCTACGCTGCTGCTCACGCATACCTGAAGTAAAAGACCAAGTTCGATCAACTCGCCATTTGCGAGCCTCATCGTTGGATTTTGGCTTTGGAGGTGAGGATGACAATGATGGAAGAACTTTAGGCCAGCCTGGAGAACTGCGAGGTCTTCTTTCACATGATCAGCGAGATCGATCAACGGATTGCAATGATCGACCACCATCTTTAGGTCGCTCTCGACGAGCTGGCTGGGATGCGTGCAAGTATGGGCTCTGCCGGTCGGCTGGCGACGATAAAGGAACAACTGCGGCTCGGCGATGACGCGATATCGGTGGCGACCGACCATTATCGGCGGGCTCGCGAGATGGGTTGGGCTGGGCGACATCCTCATCCTCCAGAGCGACCTCCTAGGACTTAGTTTTTTTTGTTTTTTCTACTTTTTATTAGCTGAACTCGCTTCTGGCGACTATGTAAAAAACGATACTTTATTTGTAATAAGCGAGTTTGAATCATGTAGAGATTTTGTTGATGGTTGCTCTCATTCTTTGTATGCTCGTCTTCTTGTGACTTTCAGTGCATGTCTTGTGCGGGTTTTGGCAAGGTCCCGGAAAGCCATATGCGAGATAGAACTAGGAGTTAGGGTTGATCTTGGCTAGTACGCGACTTAGGTAGATGCTCGCGCGAGGTTGATATACCCCCTGCCTTGGACTATAAATAAAGGGGTAGGTAAGTCATAAGTACGCTGCTACGATTTCTTAACTTATACTCGCGAGTAACTCCTCGTGCTCGCCTCTCCTTTGCTTTCTCTCTACTCGTGTTTCGTTTCTCACAAACCTAACTCGCTCAAGATGGTCGGGGATGAAGCTAACGCTTGCCGATAAGCCCATGCCGCAAACTTCACTGATGCCGCCTTCAAGAGATCTATAACCTCAGAGCGAGATCTTGAGGAATTTTGTCAGCGCCATCTCGTCGAGGGCTACTCGGCTAGGCTCCTCGCGTGGTCTGAGCAATTAAACTCATACATCAAAGGCGGATTGGTACTTTCTCTCCGTCATTTCGAAGCTGGCCTGCGAATTCCGTTATGGCCCTAATACTGCCAGATCCTGCAATACTTAGGCATCGTGCCCGCCCAAATCAACCCCAATGGTGTGGTGATCATCATGGGATTCTTGTGCTTCCTGCGAGAAGAGCGGATCTCCTTCGATCTATCTATCTTCAGGAAGGTGTTCGCCTTCGCGGCGAATTTGGACAGGATCGTCTTCTTCAACTGCCACATATGCACGCTGGTCCGGACGGCGAACAAGGTCCACTGGTGGAATGAGTATCTAGTCGTCGTCACTGATGACTTCGACGGAGTGCTGGGGAGGCCACATCAACCCGCCGACGTCGCCTTCTTACTACCGATCTTGGAGGGCGCCCGCAAGAAGCTTGTTGAGGCTTTCCGCGGGCGACGTTTTGATGTCATCCATTGGCGAATCAATGTCAATGTTCTTTTAGAGATTCATCCCTGTGAAAGTAAGTCTTCGAAGTTTTATCATACTCTCCTACTTCTCTCATCTCGCCGTTAAGAACGTCGTACTAATTTGCTTTTAATGCTCGCAGTACCATCCGAGCTCCCGGCGAAGCCGCTTCCTCCGGCCAAGGAAGTCGCCTCATCACACCTGGAACCCTCCAACCAGCCTCCGGAAGTTGGGGAGAAGAAGAAGCTCGCTAAGGGAAAGGAGGAGGTCAAGTCGCCGGGCCATGCGAGTAAGCGAGCCAAGGTATCTCGCCAATTGTTCGAGGAACGGGAATATCCGGCTGATGTCGGGGCGCCTTACCTTCACCCAAACTACAACCTTGGGCGAGAAGGTAAGGATGCCTTCGGCTGCCCGCTAGTTTCTTGGTCTGCAGCCGAGCATCGGGTATCGCTGAACACCAACCTCCCCGCCTGGTCTGAGGATTGGGAAGACAAGGGGGAGGCCTTTGACGTACTTCATGCCATCTATGGGCGAGCTGACGCCGAGTCAATGGTGGAGCTTAGCCTAGAGGAGTTCGTCCAACTGACCTCACATTTAATTCTGCGGGCCGCCGAGCTAGGTCATTTCTCGACGAGGATGCTCCTAGAGACGCATGAGGTGTTCAAGGTCATCTCCAAAAAGGAGATCAACCTCGGAATGCAATCCTCTCGCTGGAAGGAGTATGAGGTAAGTCGCCTCCTCGATGCGACATAGTTGACATTAACTTAGGTAGTTTTTCTGACGGTCTGCTGGTACTCGCAGGCTTCCGAGGTCGGGACGGCAAAAAGGATTTCTATGCTCAAGCAAGAACTCGCCGACACCAAAGTAGAGTTAGAAGCTTCCCAAATCTGGGTCACCAAACTTGAAACTCGGAGGGATGCTTCTGGAGGTCGCCCCAGCTCTTCTGACTCTTGCCCGTTGATGTTGCCGCATGACGTGATCGACAATGGGATGGTATAGAAGGTCCGACCTCTTGGGGATGAGATGACGGCCATCTTCCAGGGAATAGAGCGAGTGGTAGGGGACATCATCCTCGCCAGGTTGAGGATCAGAGGCCATCTTGACGAGGTGGCTAAGAAGATGACCCTCGAGGACCTGATTCTAGAGTTGCTCGCCGAGGAGTCTAACTCGCCCGACCATGTCCTCTCCTCTCCGTCGGGCTCTAGTGGTAGCGGTAGCGGCAGTAGTAACAACAACAACAATGACGAGGAGGAGAGCGGAGAGGAGGACGAAGATGATGGTGAGGAAGAGGAAGACGCTGATATTGGCGACAATGAATATCAGCCTTATACTGGCGACGAGTCTTAGTTGCTCGCTGATTTTCTTTATACTCGCACATTAAGAATTGTAGATACTTATAAATTTTTGATATAGTATAAGCTTTTTGTTAATGACTTCCTTTCTCTTCATCTTTTGCTCGCATACTCGCTTCCTGATGGCTCTTGCTAGGCTCATAGGTTGGGAGAGGTCGCCTACTCGCTTGTCGCCGCTTCTTGCTCTCATTTTAATGCTCGTGTATACTCGCACATGCATGGTCGTAGCCACATGCTCGCTCATCGCTGCTTGCATCTGCATGATCGCATATCTCATAGGAGCCTAGCTCAACCGAATAATTGGAAATGATAGTCAACACCAGCAGGAGCTAAGCTCAACTGACGGTGGGAAAGAGTCGACAACCTAACAGGAGCCAAGCTCAACTGGCAGTGGAGAAAAGTCAACACCATAACATGAGCCAAGCTCACTGGCGGTGGAGAACAGTCGACACCCTAACAGGAGCAAAGCTCACTGGCGATGGAGAACATTCGACACCCTAACAGGAGCCAAGCTTAACCGGAGGTAGGAAAGAGTCGACACCCTAACAGGAGCCAAGCTCAACTGGTGCTGGAGAACAGTCGACACCCTAACAGGACCCAAGCTCACTGGCGGTGGAGAATAGTCGACAACCTAACAGGAGCCATGCTTAACTAGCAGTGGTGAATAGTCGACACCCTAATAGGAGCCAAGCTCACTAGCGGTGGAGAACAGTCGACACCCTAACAAGAGACAAGCTCAACTGGCGATGGAGAACAGTCGCCACCCTAACAGGAACCAAGCTCAATTGGTGGTGGGAAAGAGTCGACACCCTAACAGTAGCCAAGCTCAACTGGCGGTGGAGAACAGTTTACACCCTAACAGGAGCCAAACTCAACTGGCGGTGGAGAACAATCGACTCTGGTGGCTAGTAGTCAGTCTGCAGGGGGAAGCCCATACAAAGATCACAGACTACGACATCACTCCAACGAGGAACCATGTTGGAGTCGACAGCTCTAAGGAGTCAGGCTCAACTGGAGTGGTGTGAGTCAACTCGGGGAGGCAAGTAGTCGGTCTGTAAGAGGGGAGCTCGTACAGAGTTCATGGACTTCGACATCACTCCAACAAGGAACCCAGTCTCACTCGAGGGGGTTGATGGCTGATATACAAGAGAGGAACTCGTGCAGGGACTCAGACTTATGATAACTCTACAACTCGAGGACTTTCATTGGGGTTGAGGTAGTTTGTCCTATTGCTTGAGAGGTGACAAAAAAGAGTTAACTATACCAACGTTTTGGAGATGAAGACTTATAAAAAGATGATATTTTTTCAGTCAAATCGGGATTTTGGCGTCCAGACCTATTTCTAATAATTCCAATTGGAGGTACCTAGGCCGACATGCAAGGGGGGAGCTGATCTCGGCCGTCAATGCAGGAGCTCAGTCTTACAAGAGCACTTAAATCCCAAGGAATCGTCCCATCATCCGTACTTGGATATTCAGAAGAAACAGGTCGAAAGCTCGTATCCCAATCCGAATGTGGAGATCACTTCCGGCCATACTGCCTGGCTACGAATGCCAACATATGAACGGAGGAGAATGTTCCTCAGGGGGTCCTTCAGGACGCACTCGGGGCCAACATCTTCCCTTGGGCTTATCCTTGCCCCTAACTTGGCAGGTTATCCTGACATGTCAATAGTTGAGTTATTTTTACGCGATGAGTCGCTCAGTGAGGTTGAGCCTTCCTTGAGTCCAGGAGGATAGGCTCTATGACTGTTCCTGATAGTTACTCCAGCCGAAGGAGAGATGCGATCAGGGGTAGCTAGGCCGACATGCAAGGGGGGAGATGACCTCGACCGTCAATGTACGGGCTCGGTCTTACAAGGATGCTTAAATCTCGAGGCATCATCCCATCACCCGCACTGGGCTATTTAGGAGGAACATGTCGAATGTCGGTTTCCTGGATCGATCGTTGGGTTGGACTTCAAAGCTTTCAGATATCTTGCAATGAAATAGCATAAAGGAGACGATTTCTCACAAATGTGTATATGTATGCAAATGAGATTACAAGGTGATAGATATGTTGGCTGCTAGGGATAGAACCTTTTCAGGTCGTACCCGCTCCAGGTACCTCCCAGCCTTTCTCCTACTTGATCTTGCAGATAATAGCCTCTAGTGTCTAGGGCTTCTTGGACGATGAAAGGACCTTCCCAGTTGGGATGCAGCTTGCCAACTACAGCCCCCTTCCTGCGACGTCCACCTTTTTCATTACCAGGTCTCCTGCAAAGAAATATTTGAGACGGACGTTTTTGTCGAAATGCTTTGACATGCTTCTCTTGATTTCCTCCTGGTGAGTGGAGGCTAAGTCGTGAAGTTATTCGATATAATCCAGTGAGAGCCTCTGAGCATCTTTGTTTTTCAAGCGCCATTCTTTGCTTCCTCCCCCTGCCGCTATGACCCTCGGACTGCGAACCTCGAATTCCACTGGGATGAACGCCTTTGACCCATGGGATAACTTGAAAGGCGTTTACCCCGTGGCCGAGTTTGGAGTTATTCTCAGAGCCCATTGGACCGAGGGAAGTTGTTCTGCCCAGCTGCCCTTCAGATTGGTGACTTTCTTTTTCAGGAGGTTGATGACTAGCTTATTGGCGGCCTCTACTTGTCTGTTGCTTCGAGGATGATGCACTGAGGCAAATCAAAGATCCGTCCCTAGATGCTTGCAGAAGTCCTCCAGCTCTAAGATGGAAAATTGCGGACCGTTGTCGATGATGATGGCCAGAGGAATCCAAAATCTGCAAGCAATCTCCCCCCAGATGAAGTTCTTTATGATTTGTGAAGTGGGCTTGGTGAGTGCCTTGACCTCGATCCACTTGGAGAAGTAATCGATCGTGAAGATAACAAATTTCCTTTGTCCTCTAGCTTGAGGAAAGGGGCCGATAAAGTCCATTCCCTAGTTAGCAAAAAGCCAGGGAGCGACGATCGAGCGAAGGTGCTGAGCAGGTTCCAACTGAAGATGTGTGAAGAGTTGACACTTAGAACATTTCCTCGAGAAAGCTTCCACGTCCTTCCGAATGGTTGGCTAGAAGTAACCATGCCTTAGGATCCTCTGCTACAAGGTACGGGTTCCCGAATGGCTGTCACACTGTCCCAAATGGATCTCCTTAACGATACGAGGGATTTCGATCACTAACAAACATCTGGATAAGGGCCCGGATATAGTCTTGCGATAAAGCTCCCCTTCCTGCAACAGGTAGTAAGCAGCCTTGTACCAAAATTTCCTTTGACCTCCTTCACTGACAGGGAGTTGACCTATCGTTAAGAATATAACTAACGGATCCCTCCAAGAGGCTCTCTGCTCGATATCCATCATCTCCCCTTTCTCGATGGACGATCGAAATAGTTCGGTTACTATCCCCCCAGCCCGGGGACCATACTTGGCAAGGTAGCCGACCTTTGAGTTTTCCTCTAGGAGCACGTGCTCGACGAAGAAGGACTGGAAACCCCCGATCAGACCTTTGACTTTGATCATGTATTTTTACAGGATGGGGTCGTGTACTTCAAACTCTCCTTTGATTTGTGATGCAACCACCATTGAGTCGGTGACAACCCTGATATCCTGGATGCCTAATTCCTTGGCGAGACGCAAGCCAGTCACCATGGACTCGTACTCTGCCTGATTATTCGTGATGGGGAAGAGGATATCGACTGCTTGCTCGATCCTGGTTCCCTGCAGGCTCACTAGCATGACTCTGACTCCTCTAGAATATCTACCAGAAGCCCCATCCACGAACATATTCTAAGATAATGTGCTAGAAGATTCTTTGTCTCCTCCCGCCTCGGCTGAGAAGTCGGCTAAGAAGCCTGCCACGGCCTGGGCCTTGATCGCCACCCTCAGAGAATAGGAAATATCGAACTCGCCAAGCTCCACTGCCCACTTTGCCAACCTACTTGAATGTTCCACTCCATCCAAGATACTTCGTAGCGGATGATCGGAGAAGACTTGATGGAGTGGGCCTGAAAATAAGGACGGAGCCTCCGAGCTGAAACAACTAAAGCGAACACTAACATCTCCAGGATAGTATATCTGATTTCTGCCTATCAGAACACTCTACTCACTAGTAGATGGGGAGCTGCTTCTTTCCTTCTTCCCTGACCAGCACCGAACTAACCGCATCGGCCCCCACTCCCAGATAGAGTAGGAGATCTTCACTTCCCCATGGGCCTTGGAGGAGAGGGGATTGAGTTAGCTGCTGCTTGAGCTTTCCAAAGGCCTCCTCACACTCCGCGGTCCACTCAAACTTCTGGCTGCCTCGAAGTGCTTTAAAGAATGGAGAACACTTCTCTCCTACCTTGGAGAGAAAGCGGCTCAGGCTTGCCAGCCTTCCCGTCAACCTCTTAACTTCCTTGGGATCTTTTGGGGATGCCATATCCAGGATGGCCTTGACTTTATCAGGGTTAGGTTCTACCCCCCTCGGAGTGAGGAGATTACCTAAAAATTTCCCTCTTCCTGCTCTGAAGACGCATTTGGCCAGGTTGAGTCACATCTTATACTTCCTCAGGGTGGAAAAGATCTCCACTAGATCTTTTATGTGCTCCGCAATGCTCTTGATCTTGACAAGGAGGTCGTTCACATATACTTCCAGGTTCCGCCCCTTCTGCTATTTAAAGACTTGGTCCATCATTCGCTGGTAAGTTGCGCCCGTGTTATTGAGCCCAAAGGACATCAACTTGTAGCTATAGTAGCCATCGCTGGTGATGAAGGAGACATTGCGGCAGTCAGGAGGATGCATCCGGATTTGGTGATACCCTGAAAAAGCATCAAGGAAACTCATCACAGGAAATCTGACGGCGGAATCAACTAGCGCATCAATTTTAGGCAAGGGATAGCAATCATTTGGGCAAGCTTTATTCAACATGGAAAAATCAATATATAGACGCCATCCCCCTCTGGGCTTTTTCAACATTACAACGTTAGAGACCCAACCATGATACTGGATCTACAAAACAAATCCTACCTTTAACTGTTTCTCCACTTCCTCCCTGATTGGACCAGCCAGTATGGTGGCACTCTTCCTTTGCCTTTGACGGACGGGGGCCACTACGGGATCTAGGTTGAGGCGATGACAGGAAACATCGACATCAATCCCTGCAATCTCGGCAACGCTCCAAGCAAAGATATCAACGTTCTCTTGCAGACACGCGACCATATCGATCTTTCCTTCTAGCGGCTGAGATCCTCCAACTTTTAGCAGATCCGGGTCTCCTCTTCGGGAGATCACATCTAGCTCCTCCACTTCCTCAGCAACACACATACCTTCTTCTCTTTCTAACAACTTCTACAACCTCTCTATGTCTTCCGTCCAGCTGATGGTACTATCGACATTTAGATAACACTCCCTGGAGGATTTTGGATCACCTCTGATCCTCACTTAGACATCTCCCCGACATTACTTTAGGCATTGATGGTAGGAAGATGGAACCACCTTGAAGTAGTTGATGAGGGGACGCCCAAAGATGACACTATAATAGCTCGGGGCATCGACGATGACGAAGCGACATCAGATTTAGGTTCCGCCAAGGGTGACCAGAAGGTCCACCCCTCCTTCCACCTCTTTATTCTCTCCTGAAAAGCCAAAGAGTGGTCTGTCCATATCTTGAACTCTAGATGCCTTCACTTGAAGCCTAACGAAGGTTATCTTGAAGATCACGTTCACCGAACTCCTGTTGTCCACCAGGATTCGGTCGATGGTAAGGTCCTCGATGGAAGCTTGAATGACTAGGGCGTCGTGGAAGGGGTTCTAATTCCCTAACATATCCTCCTCCGAGGAAGTGATCTCATCCAACGGCGGCGGGACCTGAGAGGTCGAGGTCACGCTTTGAGAGCCGACGCTCTTCCGATAGATCTGGTGGAGACTTCCCTTATAGGAAGCATCGAGACCCGCCCCGTCGTTGATCACACCAACCTACCCACCTCCTAGGGCGTGGATCACCTCTCCGCAACCTCCCAAATCGACCCGATCTTCATTCCTCCTCCTTGCTAGAGCTTGGAATGCCACCTGCCCCACCGAGGCCTCCTGCCTCTGCTGCTCCCTCTCCGCCACTCCAGCCTCCAATATCCTCCTTGCTTCCCAGAACTTCGGACAGGCCAATGTCCCATGCCCCTCTCCCTAATGAATATCACAGCAGAGGGGAATTTCCGCCTCCTAACGCATCGCCCGCTGCTCCCTCCGGCGATGCTTGTTCCCCTAATATGCGATGGCCATCGCTTCTCTTCTTCCTCCTCCTCGGCCTTCATCCTGTCGGTTTCTGATCCTCCTCTCCTCTTGATGTGGTCACTGCCTAGCCGCCAGTCTCCACTGAGGCCGAATCGCTGGATACTAGAATCACCTTTCTTCTCCTCTCTCCCGAGCCTCTTTATGCCTCCTCTCTTACTATCTTCGAGGCCTCTCCTGCCTCCTCCGCTCTTCTGCCCTCCTGGGCTCCTCCTTTTTCTGCTCCTCCATCTTTGAATCTCTTCTCCTTGGCTCCTCCTTGCTCGAATAATCCCTTCTACTCTCGGCCCGTCTCTCCGACAACCTTCCACCTTTTACCTCCGAAGATCTTCTCGTTCCACCCCCAACGGTTCATCTCCATCCAATCGCACCAAGAATTCTTTATTCTTCTCTTCTCCCTGGACGAACGTATTCGCCCTCTCCACCATCTCCTCAAAGGACCTCGGGGGTTTGGACCCCATCTCCATGCTGAAAGACCCTGCTTAAGACCAAACTTCAGGGCTACCATCAGGGTGAAGCTGTCCACCTCCTCCACCTCCAAGATCTCTTCCTGGAAGTGGTTGATGTAATGGTTTAAACTCTCATGTTGTCCTTGGGTAATTTTGAAGAGGGTTGTTTCCTCCTTCTTCCTCTTCTTGGATGTCACGAACCTTGCCATGAGGCCCCAATGCAGGTTGGCGAAGCAGTAAATGGAACCGGTTGGCAACTGGTGGAACCAATCTCTCGCATTATCCTTAAAGGTGATGGAGAAGAAACGGCACTTGAAGGCGTCATATATGCTGCAGATGGAAACTACATCTTCAAACCATTGGAGATGTCTGATCGGGTCATCTTTGTCAGAGTAGTAGGTGAGGACAGACTCTCTGAAACCTTTGGGAACTGGAGCCGTGAGGATCTCGTCACAGAAGGGGATCCTCCCTTCCTGGAGATGATGAGTTTCATCCCCGCTAGAATCATCATACTCGCTGCATTGGCGAGTACCGTGATATCTCGCCGGGGCTCTGGATCTCGAAATATAACCCCTTGGCTACCTGTCAGATGATGCCACGATTGTACCGATCGGTCCTCTCTCACCCAAGAGGGATCCTTCCCAACTCGCCTCAGCGGCGCTTCCTCATCCGGCGGTGTCACGCGACGGGGAGATGTCGCCGTGACATCGGGGCGATGAGAAAACCCGGCGAGGATGGTCCTCTCGATCCTCTTATCGAAGTCTTCGAACACTGCCACGGTCACGAACTCGCTACCTCGTGCGGGATTACCAGCACCCGCCGAGTTGCCGACCAACTCTCAATGCTCTCCACACTTGCCATCTTGCTAAACCACAAAACTTTCCTCCTTTACTGCGATCCACGCTCACCGCACCAAGTGTTGAAGCCAGGAAAATTCCCTACCTCAGAAATCCGATCAAGACAGCCTAAAGTTACTGAATCTGTGACCAGGTTGAACAACTAAGATGACTAGAATGAAGAAAAAAGTCAAATAACAGGACCCCGGATGCTTCAGCAGGAAGGTCCCACCATGTACTCGGATGCTTGGAAGAAGCAACCCCTCCACAACCAAATTGGCCGAGCAAGGTACGAGGCAGACTAGCTGTTAACTAAGTCGCGAGGTCGCGACCTGGTTTCCGTGGAAAAGGAATCTAAAGGCTCAGTTGGTATCCAAAAAGTAGAGCTCGGGAGATCCTTGTGGGAGATTTCATGTGTCTCTCCTCGTACCCCGGAGGTCCTATTTATATGGAAATCCTGGGGGAGGGGGGGTCTATTTATACCCACCCCTCGGCGACTAGGCGACTTCCTGGAGGAGCTCGCATGGCTGGGCGAGTAGCTCGCCTAGTCGCCCACCTGGCGAGTATGCGAGCGGAGCTCGCCATACTCGCCCAGACCTTCTGCTGCTTGGCGTGTTCACTCTAACCTCTGTCTTGACTTATTGACTTTGACTCCTGATGACCTGGCTCTAGTGGGGCCTCTCCTTGACGAATATGGGTTGTACAGTCATGGCATGCCCCCTCATGGTCTCCATCAATTCAGACGAGAAAGGTGTTCACCCTTATAGAGGGTCTGCTACATTATCGCAAATATTGGTTCGAAAAGGAAATCTCTTCATTGACATAAGGGGTCAACTCCCTAACCGCAAATATCGGTCTAAACGAGAAAGCTCTTCACCGTCATAGTAGGTTTATGCCACCATCCAGGCCTACCCCTCGTTGTCACCATCAGTTCAAACAAGAAAGTTATTCACCGCTATAGCGGGTCATTCACTGACTTTAGCTGTCGGTTTGAACGAGAAAGCTCTTCATCATCAATGCAGGTTCGTGTTTAGACCCAACATTTGATTTGAATGATAGAGCTCTTCACCAGTGCAACATGCATGTGCCTCGTCTTCGCCCAAAAAATCTCCAACAAGAAAGACCGCGCTCCTAGTACGATAGGGTAAAGACCCTCCAGCGAAACAAGCCTTGGCCATCGTCTGTTGATTTTCTCAAGATGATCAACAAGATAGTCTGATGCCAAATTAATATTCTCAGAGCTATCAAGATCACACTTTGATCAAGCGGAAACTGGGAAAGCAAGCTCAAACAACTAGAAGCAAACCAAAGAGCAAGCAAATCATATATTCACTATCTTCTTTACAGGGCGAGGAATACATGACGAGACATGATTTTGCCAGTATAAAATGAAAGCAGAAAAGAACAAGTAAAAAATCCGAGCGGACAGAGTTAGAGATCGCCGAGACCACCAAGTCCGTCGAAGTCGTCGAGACCGCCCGAACAGCCGCTGCTATGCTCAACTGAACTACGGAGTCCGCCGAGACCACAAGGTCGCGCAGACACACTGTTATTTGCTGAACACCTTATTGCTCTCTGCAAGCCGCCTAACCGCAGTCGCATTGCTGCCAGAGTCCGCGAACAAGAACCGAACTGACGAACAGGCCGCCGAAACCGGTGGACACCGTTATTGAACAGAAGCTGGAGAATACCGATTAGTAGCAGATGCGACCTGCTGAAACCGCTGATTGATAATCACAAGCTAAGCAGAATCCTGACCGAAGTCAACACCAGAAACCTGGCTTCTCTGAGTTAGCCGTACAACCTGCAACAACAACAACCGGTTAAGCTTCTCAGACCGCGCGGACTAACAAAACTGAGGTCGCAGCTTTTAATCCACGCTCAACTTACTATTCACTCTGTTACAAATGAGGTGCCAGGGGGTCCTATTTATAGGAGCGGGTTAGAGTGAGATCACCGCCCTATGAGATAGGCTAACCGCGCCTTGATCGCAGCTAGCTAGCACATACCTGTCCGTCCAGTCCGCAAGGACAAGGCCGGACACCAGCCAACCCGACAATCACCATGACAAGAAGCCAATCCGCAACCTAGCGGACACTGCGACAGTCCGCATGCACCACACCAGCTCGCCACACAAGTCCACGACCAACAGGCACAGACCGCCCGGTCAACAAGCGGACTTGCGAAAACCCTGGTCTTGTCACAGATTATGACCAAGTCCAGCGACTTTCAACAACAAGGCGCGAGCTCGGCGGACAAGACCCCAATCTGCCAGCTCCCAAAACAGCCCGCCACAAGCTCTACCAGAGCAATGCAAAACTCACAAGCTCCAACCCGCACATCAGCCAAGCCAGCAGCCAAGTGCCGGAGACACGACCTGACCGTACAGTCCGCGGATAAGCTTCAATCCCGCAAAACAAACTGGCTATAAGCCAGGTCGTAGAAGCAGGCGGAATCCAATCCATGTCCGCACGGCTACCTCCAGAAACAGGCCACCATCACCAGACCGCCAGGCGGCTCCATCAGTCAGCATGAACAGTCTGCCCAGGCCGCCCGGTCTGCCCGATCACCCACTTTCACTTCACAAATTTCAACATCGTCATCGTTGGAAACCACCCTCCTCGCGAGCAGCACTAGCACATCGAGCTGAATACGCAAACACTAGTCATGCATAATAAAAGATGAAAGCCGCTAAAGCAAGCGATAAAAGAAAGAGGCCCTATGCATATGCATCAAAATTCTACTGTACGCTCCCCAAAAAGAATCTATGAACTCAAAGAAAAGTAAAACAATGCAAAATATAAACAAATGACATAGAAAGAGAACATATCAGCCTATAACATCAACATTAGAACAGTCGATCTCAGAAAAGCCTTCCAAATGCCTCTCTGGAATGAGATCTCACACTCATCCTCCAGCAGATCTCTACACACAGCTCCACCGAAATTCGGAAATGCTCCTCTAGAAAGATCATGGGTCCTTGTACAAGGTGACCCCTGCAACCTTCAACTCCCCATATCGCGCGTCCACACCTCCCACTCAAGCAACAACAACCAGAGACACGGGGAAAAATCTTAGCACTCCATTTGCGCCAGACACAAAATATGAGAATTTTGGTGAATTTTGACGGGTACCTCCATTATTTAATTCGATATGGGCTGCGAATAGCGCATTTCCCACAGAAATTGGGTTTGTGCATAGTAAATTTCTCTCCATTATGAGGAGTGTTCGTTTTGGAGGAAGAACCACCCGTAATCGCACACAACTGCCAGGGGCATGCGTGCACGGACATGCGCCCCTGGCCGCCCCTTGCCTGGCCCTACTCCATGGAGGGGACAGTCGGGCGGCCTCCCGACCACATGGCTGCATGTGGATCCCCTTTGGCGCTCGCTCGCGACCACACAGTCTCAGCCGCTCGGCCCCTTGTCGCGCGGCCCAACGCGCACCCTTGTCGCTCCTACCCGGTCATCTTGTCGTCGCCTTTGAGGTCATACAGTCCCCCAGGCGTGACGCCTCTACGCTCATGGCGCAATCACAATGCCCTAATGCTAAAGACACGCTCACAATGCCTCCATGTTCATGTCACGCTCTCAATGCCTTCATGCTCACAACGCGCTCACAACGCTCTGCACTCACGAGGTGCTCTCAACGCCTCTGCGCACATGGTATGTTCACAACACCTTTGCGTTCACGACACACTCACAACGCCTCCGCGCTCATGGCACACTCACAATTCCATTGTTCTCTCGGTGCGCTCACAACACCACGCTCACGGCGTGCTCATGACACTCTCGCTCACGCGAGTGCACGGAATTACTTTCGGGCGTGCGCTACAATTTACCTTCTTTGCCTCTAGTGTCTACAAAAATATTAGGACCGTTCACGTCTACCACCGTCATCGCCACCGGTCCTACCCGAACTATCGAACTGCCTAAACTACCCGGAGGGTAAAATTGTTGTATCAACAGAAATGGTGATTAGTGTGCCCTAGATCGAGGAACATGATTCGCCCGTCAGTTAGTTATGGTGGTTACATCGACGCAATTACCAAGTCTCCCCTGAGAAAAGCCATAAAATTAAAGGAGCCCAAAGCCCTTATTTGAGGAGAGATTGCTTTCAGCGTCAGAGAGAGTTTCTTCGAAATCCTTCAAAGTTCTCCTTTGACGCTCGAAGATTACCTCAAAGATCTTCTTCGAGGCTCAAATATCTCCTTCACTTTGAAGATCTCCTACCCCTTCGAAGATCTTCTTTGAAGGCGACTCGAAGATCTCTATTTCTTTCGAAAGATAACTCAAAGATCCCGCTTCTTTCTCTACCGAACACTTATTGTAACTAGCAGTGACTTGTCACCCTCGAGCATTCAACTACATGTAATACCCAGAGTAAAACTCTCTTTGTTTGTTCTTCAAAATATTATTGACATTTCTTTTTTAATTAAGTGTATATTTAAATTTTCTGAGATGATGACTCCCTCTATTTACTCGTGTAAATATTATAATTGTATAACAAAATTTTAATCTTTTTACTTGATGTCCAAACTGAGTCTAATTCTAATCCTGCATTGCTACTGCACTAAATAACATCGTAACATTGCTAGTATTGTTGCCCTCTTATATTGTCTCCAAATGATGCAGACGATCAAATGTACTGGCACCATCACAAGGTCCCCCCTACATTGTCACTCGCGCGCGCCACAAGAAGGTCCCCCCTACGCTGTCACTCGCGCGCGCCATAAGAAGGTCCCCCCTACGCTGTCACTAGCGCGCGCACACACATACACAAAGCGGTCCTACATCCACAATAAAGCTCTATGAATGAGTAGATAGGTTTCACACAAACCGGGCCCAAAGTCTCCATGCTTATGATAAGTCCCATCCCAAGGGCACGTGTGAATACTACCATGCTTTGTGACTTCTCCCTTCACGCCAGCAAGTACCCTAGGCGAGATCTCACTACTGCCTTTAAACTCTCAGTGCTCCTCCATCACGTCCTTGTCTACGCCGAACTCAAGGAGCACACCTAATTCTGAATCATCCACTCTCTAATTAAATTACCTATGCATTATTGACCAAACAAATTTTAGCCCAAAAAATAATGCCTACGAACAAAGGTAACCAATAGATATTTCTATGATAAAATATTGTTTTTTATACGTGAAACAAAATAGTAGTTATTATCCAAATAAGCTTGACTAAAAACTGTTGTATGGATGATGCAGAAAAACAAGAACTGAGCAACAAACAAATGAACATGATGTGATGAGTGATGGATCCAGAAAATTGATAATGGAGATGAACATATTTTTTTAAAAAAATGAAAATACACAAATATTTATTATATTTTTTTAAATTGAAGGAGCATTTATTATAAGTAGTCAAAATTCATTGACTCGACCAGAAGAATCCAAATCCACTAATCATTTTGAAAATTAATGGGGGGACTATTTACTATCAATGGTGGGGAGAAGGAAGAAGCAGCTATTACAAATAAAACTCAACCCACACAATAGCCCTAACACCTCATATTTATAGGTAGAGCTTTCAAGGATCCGGTTCGGTTCTGGTTCTACTAAAACCGTGAACTGAACCGCTAAGTTAACGGTTCTTCAAATTATGATCAAAATCTTATTTAATGTGACCGGTTCCGGTTCTACTTCCGGTTACAACATAATTTTTGTAACCGTCATGTCAATGATTCCGATTCCGGTTCAACAAGAACCAAAATCAAACCTATCTCTAACAGTTCAATCCGGTTCAATGCAGTTTGATCCATTTCCAATCGGTTTCAACCAGAAGTGCAATGAATGGGGGGAGGTCAAAAATAAAAAATCTGAGGGAAAAAGTAAATCTGTTTTGTTTATTTGCACAAAACCGTACAAGTTTCACAAATAATAATAAGTATTATAGACAGATTATTAAAAATAACAATATTAAACTGATATTAATAATAAATAATAGTTACAAAAAATAAAAATAAATGGTTCTGCTTCGATCATGTTCGAATCGGGTCTAAAAATTTTGAAACTGTTTGAGACTTGTATGTTGTCATTCTGGTTCCAGCACGGATAATAAAATGAAAGAACCACACTTAAATCAATGTTGTTTACGGTTCCAAAATTCAAACTGAAACCCAAATAATTCGTGAACGGTTTTATCTGGTTCTTTACAATTCCGATTCGGTTTTCACTCGGCTTACGGTTTTTGATTTTAAGTAACAACTCAATTTATATGTGAGAATTAGGGCGCACCACTAAAGACCAAAATGCCCCTTAATATAATAAAGCCCCTAAACGAAAACTTCTACCTCATCACTTATTTGAATCAATTACGAGATGATAAAATGATCTTTAACACTAAATTTGTTGCACCAAGGTGACTTCCTACATAACCACCTCTCATGGGAACTATAAGACACTCACCTTTAAGCTCAAACGTTCATCAATTTCCTCAGTATTAATCTTCTTCAAAAGAACTCCGCTCGTCTTGATCAAGTCTTGGATAAAATGATATCTTATGTTGGGTCCAGCGTTCCTTCACTTGACCCGTGACGCTTTGCTACTTATTTAAGAAATTAAGTAGCGCCCTCTCCAACAGTCCGGGCTTTTGGTGCATTTGGGTATGGGCTTGATCCTTCAATTGGTATCAGAGGAGGTCACGGGTTCAAGATGGGGGGGGGGGGGCGCTATTAAATCCTGATTTTTCCCTTCTACCTGTGTCGGTCCGGCGGGTCAGGCAAACCGTGGACATGTGGTAACTCCACCTCTGAGCCATGTGGGCCATGTGGTAACCCCACCTCTGAGCCAACGGGTTGTGCTGGACGCCGGGGGGGGGGGGATTGTTGGGTCCGGCGTTCCTTCACTTGACCCGTGGCGCTTTGCTACCTATTTAAGAAAGTAAGTAGCGCCCTCTCCAACAATACGGGCTTTTGGTGCAGTTGGGTATGCGCTTGATCCTTCATCTTACATCAGTATGTTTGGTACGAGCATGATTCATTGAATTTGTTGCCAAGAAAATCACACTTTCACTATCACAGAAGATAGTTAAAGTTTTATGCTCCACACCTAGATCATTCAAGAGTCCTTTTATCCAAATGACTTCCTTCATAACTCAGTCACTGTCATGCATTCATCCTTTGTTGTAGATAATGTCATAGTCGACTATAGAGTTGACCTCCAACTCACTGGACAACCTCCTGCCAATATGATTAAATATTTGGTTATTAACCCATGTCTATCTATATCACCTGCATAGTCTGAATATGTGTATCTCATACACAACCCAACACTAGACAATTATCTCTCACACAATAAATCAACATCAAATGTACCCTTGAGATACCTCGGGATCCCATTAATGACTTGCAATGACCCTGACCTGGATCATATGCATGAATCCTCTCACTATGCTAGTAACTTGTGCACTATCTAGCCTTGTGCAAACCATAAGATACATCAAACTGATCATTACACTATCATATAGAACTAACTTCATTTCCTTAATCACATGATCATCTTTAGGACACAAATCAACACTTACTTGAAAATGCGCTGCCAATATTAGATTCACAGCCTTTATAGTGTCATCAATCCCATATCCCTTCAACACTTTCTAAGTATAGGCTCTTTGAGTGAGCTAAACTTCAAACTTTCTTTTTCCTATAAATCTTCATTCCAACAAATTTGCGTGCCTCGCCTAACTCCTTCATATCAAACAACTTAGAGAGCAGACTCTTTGTTCTATTAGTCTCTATTTGGCTTGAAGCATCAATCAACATATCATCAACATACAATAAGAGATAGACGAACATATTAGTAAAAAAATTCTTGAAATATTTATAATGATCATACTGACCCAACATAAATTGATCAAATTTACTATACCACTATCATGCAGACTACTTTAAACGATAAAACAACTTGTCCAATTTGACCACCAAGTCACACTGAGCCTCATATCTAGGTAGTTGCTTCATATAGTTCTCCTCCTGCAATTTTTCATGTAAGAATGCAGTCTTTGAATTAAGTTGCTCTAAAATCAGACCATACTGTGCTATTAGGGCCAAAAGAACATGGATCGACATATGTTTGAAAACTGAGGAAAGCACCTCATTATAATCAATACCTTTACGCTGAGCAAAGCCATCTTTCACCAATCTTACCTTATAATGCACATCAACTACACCATGTGATCCATCTTTCTTAACATACACTCATTTGAACCCAATGACTTTTCTATCTGGATGTAATTTCATTAATCTCCAAGTAGCTTTTTATGAATAGAAGACATCTCCTCATTTATCACCTCTCTTTAGACATAAACGGTAGAGCTCTCGATAATCTCCATTAAGAGACAAGGGACTTTAGCCTCAGTTGTTGTAAGTGCAAATGCAATGTGATCTCTCAACCATTCCGATTTTAAGACATTCTGCCTTCTATACTGGCTCCTAGAAATATAATCTTGAACATGTAACATCCCAATTCACACTAGGCCCCTTGAGTGACGTGTATCACTGCGAGTTGGATCAGAATAGGTACTAGTCCCCACGCCTTATGGAGATTATGGATGACTCATAGTCAACATGAGAGGAAATAACACCCTAATTCCCCAATGGTAATGAAGTAGTGTGTTAGACTATAAGGACTAATGCCACACGGTAAGTATACCACGTGCGGTAACATTCAACTGGAACGCAGGGCGTTCGATTAGAACTTAGTGTGTTCGACCAGAAGGGCTAACATCAGGCATTAAGTATACCACAAGCGGTAGCATTTGACTAGAAAGTAGCACGTTTGATTAGAAGTCAGTGTGATCGGTTAGAATGGCAACGTCGTGCGGTAAGTTTATTGTGAGCGATAGTATTTGACTAAAAGAGCTAGTGCTTCATGATAGAGGCATCGTTGATGATAACATCTGACTAAAAGCCTTACTTGATTGACCAGACCTAGAGGGTACAACATTCGACTAGAAGAGTTAATGTCGGGCGATAGTCTTAATGTCAAGCGATAGTTGACTGACAGACATATCGCGCATGCTCTCCTTAATTGTTGTACTTTACTTCTGCATAATCCAAGGATGAAAGGTGATGTTTGGACACTAAGAGAAGGACATTAGGCTTGGGCTGTCCTTCGAAAGCATGGTAAATGCTTCTCCATTAATTATGGCTAAAATCTTTAATGGCCATAATTTTATCTCCTTCTTATCTCTTCTCCTTCACTTCCCTTTTTCAAAATGCCTCAAGAGCTGAAACAAGCCATTTTTCCTGAAGGAGGCTAAGCTTAGGAGCTGCATTTGAATCAAGCACACTGGAAAGCACAATCACAATACCACCAAGAAGGAACACTCAAACCATGTCGTGAATCAGGTGAGCTTCCTCCCCTCTCCCTTGGTGCTAGATCTTTAGATCAAAATATAAGAGACATCAATCTCAAAAGAGCTTGATTTCACTGAGTTCCATGGAGGAATTCATGAGGAGAGACCACAAACTTTGACTGGAGGACTTGATCTCGTGATGAATGGTGGTATGTAGCTTTAATCAACTCCTCTCTTCAATACAAAGTTGTAGGGCTTGATCTCGTAAATAATGGTGGTATGTATAGAGAGTATTGGAGGAAAGAAGGTCGGTAAAGTAAAAAACTTTAGCTGGAGGAAGAAGACAAATATCTACCCTTAGATCTATTTCAAAATCTTGATTGATTTATTATTAATAAACTGAATAGAATCCATCTTGTTTTACACGGTTGGATTCAAGCCCATTTTAGGCTTGATACACTTAGATTTGAACTTCAGGCTCAACATGAAAGTTAAATTCCTTAGAAATACCTTTTCAAAATGGGGGTAACACAATATTTTTGGTGGTCTATAGCTTCCTGAAATCTGTTTTCATAAAACAGTATTATAAACTTTATTACCCAAATAAAATTTATCTAATTTTACATAGTAAGGTGCAAGACCATTTTTAGGCCTGATACACTTAGATCTGGACCTTGGGCTCAACATAAAAGTTGTATCCCTTGGAAAGAATTTTCCAGGATGGGGTAATATAATATCTTTGGTAAATTATAGCACGGTCAAATTTATTTTCAGTAAAACGGTGATACAAACTTTAATGGTCTTGCATTTTGTGTATAATTCTAAGAATTCTGATCGGATGCTTATGAAATTTGATAGACATATGCTTGATGACATTTTGGAGACCCTTATTAAGTCTAGAATTTTTTGGATTCTTATTTGGTATAATTTTGTCAAGAATTTCATTTAATTTTTATGTGCGGTATGTAATTATTGTGATGTCCGATGGTGCTAAAATTTTGGTGACATGCTTGTTAGGATACTTATGTCTTTCGATAAAACTTTTAAAGGATTTGGATTTGATTGGGTCATTGATGGGTACATTGGACTCAATGAACTTGATTTGAAGAAGTCATTTCAACTCAATGATATACATAAATATGTATTTGATGTATATTTTAGTTCATGCTTTCAGGTTGTCAATGTCAATTGATTTGACAGGTGGTCCAAGTTTCATTGATAAGTGGACTCTTAGAAGCTGACTAAAAAGTGAAGAAAATTGTCTAAGTATAAAAGCGTCGAGTGAAGTCGGCAAAGTGCTGAGTGAAGTCAGCACAGTCAGCATGTAGCAACTTGTAATGCAGAAAATTGGCTAAGTACAAAAGTGTCGACACACTTTAACTATGTCGACACCTTTGTAGAAATAGTGTCGAGACAAGTCAGCTAACTCGACACATTGAAGATTCAATACAGCAGTGTCGAGACAAGTCAGCAAACTCGACACATTGAAGATTCAATACAGTAGTGTCGAGACAAGTAAGTCTAAGTTAGCAGTGTCGAGACAAGCCAGCTAACTCAACACATTGAAGATTCAATACAGCAGTGTCAAGATAAGATAGCTATCTCGATACCTTGAAGACTAAGTCAGTAGTGTCGAGACAAGGCAGCGATCTCGACACCTTGAAGCTTAAGGCAATAGTGTCAAGACAATAAAATTGTCTTGACACAAAGAAGACTGAAAATTATTCTAAGTAAAATAGTGTCGAGACAAATCAACTGTCTCGACACAATGAAGGATTAAAGCAAGTATAAAAGTATCGACACCAGCAGACTGGAGTGTCGAGACAATTCAACTGTCTCGACACAGTGAAGAAATAAAGCAAGCATAGAAGTGTCGATACCCAGCAGACAGTTGTGTCGAGACAATTCAACTATCTCAACACAGTGCAGATTTACAGATATCGACACAGATGACAGTTGTGTCGAGACAAGTCAACTGTCTCGACACCTTCAAGTTCAGCATGAAAATTCTTCTAATTAAAATTGTGTCGAGACTGCTCAAATGTCTCGACACCTTCTAAGAACAAGTGTCGAGACACTTTGGGCATCTCGACACTTATGTTTCTGAAGATGTGCAGAGTTAACACAGAAGTGTCAGGATAGGTCAGAAATGTCACATCAGCCACAATAACGTGGTATCTCAACAAAAACAGTTTAAAGGAGAATTTGAAGTACGATGTCACATGCTGATGTCATCAAACAGAATCCAGCAATCCACAAAGGCTATAAATAAAGGAGTTGTCTACACAGAAAGCATATTTTCAACAATTTGACAAATCATTCCATTCTCTCATTCTGATTTTTCTAAGTCAGAGGAGGGAGACAATCCCGAGAAGGAGAAGGAAGACGAAAGTCTTCAAGAAGATCTTCAGATTCTTTCATCAAGTGATCAGAAGATTCAAGTGAATATGTTCTACAAATTCTTCAAGGAAATAAAGCTGATCATTAAGAAGATTGCAGATCAAGAGAAGAATCTCTTCAGCTAGATTATTCATCAAGATTTGTTTCTTTGCAGCTGAATTGAAGAATCTGAATTCATTCAGATAAGTCAGATCACAGATTTGTTTTCTGATTTTATTTACCTCTTAATATTTGTAGGAACTCTGTGAGATCTGAGTGAGTAGGAGAGATAATCTCTGAGTTGTAAGCCTAATTTATAAAGACTTGGGTAGGGTTCTTGTGGGACCTGAGGTAGGTGATTTGAGTGGGATCACTGAGGTGTAAGCCCATGTTATAATGGCTGAGGTAGGGTTCTTGAGTGACCTGAGGTAGGAGATTGGGAGAATCTCTGAGGTAGGACCTGTTGGTCTGAGTGAAGGTTTCTTAACAGAAACTGAACTTATAAGATCTTTGGATCTGAGCTAAAGAGGAGGAGCTATAACCTTATCTAGCACATTGCTAGTGAGGAAGAAGGGGGAAAGTGGATGTCCCTAGATAGGGGAACCACTATAAATTCTTTGTGTGCTGTGTTCTGAGATTGCATGTGTTGTGATCTGTGGTTCAATTATGCTGAGATATTATTAAGCAAATTTATATTATCTGCTGAACATTTAAGTGATAAATATTTGTCAAAGTATTTTAAAAAAGACATATATTCACCCCCCTCTAGGTGATTATCTATCCATAGGATTAACTTTCAAGTTGTATCAGAGGGAGGTTATTCAAGAAATACCTAACAGTCTAGAGAAGATCCAAAGGGTAGTTGAAAAATATCAGATCAAATGACTTCTGAATCTCACAGAGAACTCAGTTATATGAAACTTCCTATATGTTGGGTACATTGGAAAATGTGTACCTGATTTGAAGAAGCCTAACCTAGCTCAATGATATACATCAAGGTGTATTTGATGTTGTTTTAAGTTGACATGTGCAGGTGAAGAATTGACAAAGTATGCAGAAAAATTCTAAGTCCAAGTGTCGACACAGAGGAAGCAGTGTCGACACATAGAAGAAAATAGTCGACACAACACTGGGAAGCAGTGTCGACACATAGCAGTTAGTCTACAACTACACTGGGAGAATGTGTCGACACAAAAGAAGTAAGTCGACACATCACTGGGAATTTGTGTCGACACAGAAGAAAAGAGTCGACACAACTCTGGAAATTTGTGTCGACACAGAAGAAAAGCGTCGACCTCAACATTGGGAGAATGTGTCGACACAGAAGAGTATAGTCGATCTCAAGATTGTCGACATCAGCTGAATGTGTCGACACAGAAGAAAATAGTCGACCTCAAGTTTGTCGACACCAGCAGAATGTGTCGACACATTGTGATTAAGTCGACACATTAAAGCAGATTTAAGAAATGAATGTGTCGACACCTGAAGGCTAAGTCGACACTTACTAAGTTATAATTCTACAACAAATGTGTCGACACACAGGACTTGTGTCGACACACTGAAGAGTCAAGACCAAGTTATTTTCAGAAGAAGCTGTGTCAACTCAAAGGCAACTTAGTCGACATCACTGAAGACTGTGTCGACACCAAAGTCAATTGTGTCGACACAGATAGACAGATGGTCTCGACACTTTCTGACAGACTGTTTCAACAACTTGTGGTTCAAGACTAAGGCACAGGACTTGTTTGAAGACTTGACAGCTGTGGGTTACCACCGGTTAACTGAAGCTGTCAGACTTGTCAAAAAACGGTTAGAAACCGGATCAGCCGGTTACCATGAAGAATGTCTATAAATAGACTGATTCAGAAGGAGAACAACAACCATAACATATAGTCCTTTTTGAATAACTTTGAATCAAAAAGGAAGAGAAGGATCACAATCCAATTCATTTCAAGAAAGTGCTAGTCACTTAAGAAGATCTTCTCCGGGAGATCTAAGAAGACTATCTAAGGATAGATCTAAGAAGAGTTCTAATCAGAATTCAGAAGAATCTTTCAAAGTGCTGGATAGAGAGAGGTCAAGCCAGAATTAGAAGAAGAAGAAGAAAGAAACCACCAGTGGATTCTCAAGAAGCTGTTTGGAATCAACTCAGCTAAGTACATTTTCAAGAAGCTTTGAAGAAGGCTCAGATACAGTTGATTGCATCAGCTGATCAAGAATTGTCTTGGCCTTTTCTCTCTCAACTTTGGCAAGACAGTTTAATAATCTTTTCTATATTTCTGTAGGATCTGTTTACACAGATCTGAGTTGTATGCCTATGTTATAAAGGCTGAGTGTAGGAGTGTTGAACTCTGAGTGGTAGGGCTGTTTGCCTGAGTGTAGGAGAAGGATATTCTCTGAGTTGTAGGCCTTGGGGCAAGGCTGAGGTAGGGCAGTTGTGCCTGAGTTGTAGGAACCAGTTGGGTTCTGAGTTGTAGGATCTGTTGATCTGAGATAAGTGGAAGTTTGGCTGAATCTAGCATACTGCTAGATAGGTGAAGGGGGAAAGTGGATGTACCCAGACCTTGGGGAACCACTATAAAACATTGTGCAATCTGTGATGTTTTATTTTCTGTGATTGCTGTGCCAATTGTGTTAGCTATTGAATTGATTTCTGCCTAGAAGTTTTTATAAGAAAAGCAGAACCTATTCACCCCCCTCTAGGTGTTTAGGCTGCCTTGAAAGTTAAACTATCAAGTGGTATCAGAGGGAGGTTCTCAAAAAGGACTTAACAGTCTGAGGTAGATCTGAAAGGCAGATTCAAGATTCAAGAAGATGGGTTCTGGAGAGAATCATAAGGAGCTAGGGTCTATGAAATTACCCATATGCAAGAAGGAAATCTTTGGGATCTGGAAAGAGAGAGTCAGATTGTTTATGGAAGCATCTGACCCAAGGATTTACATCACAGTACAAGAAGGGCCCTTCATTCCAATGAAGATATCTGTTCTTGATGCAAATATCCAAATACCAAAGACTTATTCAGAAATGACCAAGGATGAAATCATCTTGGCAACCATGGATAAAAGGGCACAGAATATCATTGTCAGTGCCATAGATGATTCAACATTTCAGAATCTGATTCACTGCAAGACCTCCAAGGAGATGTGGGACACATTGATTGTCTACATGGAGGGATCTGAAGAAGTAAGGCTGGACAGAAAGTCTATGCTGAATCAGGAGTATGAAAGCTTTAGACAAGGAAAATCTGATAGCATAACTGAGTGCTATAAGAAATTCTATAGAATTATGAATGAGCTAATATCCTATGGAAGAGTCTTCAGTACCTATGAACTGAATGACAAATTCTTAAGATCCTTATCAAAGGATTGGGATACAAAGATCTGTGCCATAAGAGAAGTGGCTAAATTGGCAGAAATATCTCCTCCAACCCTGTTTGGAAAGTTGCTATCCTATGAAATGCAACTTATGGTAAGGAAGGAGGAGGAAAGAAACTCAAGAGGAGAGCATAGAGAAAAGACTGTGGCATTTAATGCTGAAGCCACCAGAAAGAATAGGAGGAAATCACCATCTCCTCCTAAGGAAGTTGAAGAAGATAGTTCTGAAAATTCAGATAAGGGTTCAGTTAGCTGTGATTCAGATGCAGACTTTGCTGCATTCACTAGGCAATTCCAAAGGTTCTTGAAAAAGAAGCAATGGAAGTCTAGGCCTTCCACATCACAGCAAGTTGATGACTATTATCAGAAGAGAAGGTCATCAAGGAAAGAGAAAAGCAGATCAAAGCCCAGCAAAGCCACTACTTCAAAGATTGTCTGCTATTGTTGCAATAGGCCTGGACATGTAGTGGCTGATTGTCCTGACAAAAGGAAGGAATCTTCAGAAAAGAAGAAGACTTATCAGAAAGGCAAGAAGGAGAAATCCTTTGTAGCAAAGAAAGATAAAAGTCTGTCAGACCAGTCAACTTCAGAATCAGGATCTGAAGCTGAAGCATATATTGGACTATATGCTGCATCTGAGGAAGAGGAGTTTATGCAGTTGCTAGACTCCATCAATGAACATCAATGCATGGGTTTGATGACAAGATCAGAAGAGGACATATGCCAGAATCAGTCTGGTCCTAATGAGGTAAATTGTCCTTCCTGTACATCTGTTTGTAGTACAAGTGAAGAATCAGCTACATCTGCATCAAGTGATGAAGATGCATCTGGATCTGAAGGAGATGTCTATCAATTGATAGACAAGTATGGGGACTTGTTGCAGGCCCTTAAGAAAAGCAAGAACCTGTTTAAAACACAGGCTCAGGAAATTGCTGAACTAAGGGTAGCAACAACTGAGTTAGAAAAAGTCCTTGATCAAAAATTAAATGAAATTGCCAAGCTGAAGAATATAACTATTATTCAGATGGGCACAATTAATTATACTAATGATCAAGTAAAGAGTCTGGAGGCCAGACTTAGAATTGAAAGGGATTTAGTGGCTAGTTACTCTAAGCCAAAATCTGTCTTACCCTTGATAGATGAATTTGTCACTCAGAAGGGTAAGGCTGGATTAGGATTTAAAGGTAACTCCAGGGCTGGTAGATTCAAGAGGAAAGGCAAAGTCCCTATTCAGCCACTAAACCTTTCAGTCCCCATAAGGTTTAGTAAGGAGAAAGTGCCTTCTAACATATATGATCATGAAGACATTCAAGGTCATATTAAGACAAATGTTCTGAAGAACAAGGGTGTTAAGGCAAGCAGGCCTACCTATGGTCATAAACCAAATGGTTTTAAGAAATCAGTAGGTGAAGTAGCAACAGCACCAGCAATGAATAGAAATTCTTCTGACAAGGCTGTATCTAGATCTAGATACAATAAGTTTGAATGCTGGTGCTGTGGCAAGAGGGGTCATTTTGCATTGGACTGCTGGTATAACACAAGTGTTATAAAGAATAAGAGTCTACCTGTTAGAAGAGGTTATGATAACTTTATTAATGCTAACCTGAACCAAGGACCCAAGACTTACTTGGGTTCTAAGGGTAAGTAATTCTGTATTGCAGGTGAATCCAAGTAACCATGCCCCTATATGGTACTTGGATAGTGGTTGTTCCAGGCACATGACTGGAACAAAGGGGCTGCTGAAGGAGTATTCATCTGTCAAAGATGGACATAAAGTGATCTTTGGTGGATCTGAAAAAGGAGTCATCAAAGGGTTTGGTAACATTTCTTCTAACCTAATTACTATCACCCAAGTGGCCTATGTAAAAGGTTTGAAACATAATCTAATAAGCATAAGCCAGCTGAGTGATCTAGGATATGACATTTCATTTGGTAAGGATGGATGTCATATCAAAAGGTCAAGTGATCAAGAGATCATATTGACTGGGTATAGGAAGAGAAATGTGTATTGCCTTAATTTTGAATGTGAGAATAAGGCTTCGCCCATTTGTCTTGTAGCTGATGACAATGCTTCTCATTGTGTTAAGTGGCACAAGAGATTGGCTCATCTAAACTACAAGACAATTGGCCAACTCTTTAGTAAAGAACTAGTGAGGAATGGGCCTCAAGTTAAGTGTATAAAGGAAGGGGTATGCTCAGCTTGTCAAAAGGGCAAGCAGACAAAAACCTCATTTCAAAGCCTTGAAAACAAGGATTCTGTGAGGTGCTTATACCTCTTGCATATGGATCTTTTTGGTCCTATGCCAGTTCACAGTCTAGGTAGGAAGGTCTACACTCTAGTGGTTGTAGATGACTATTCTAGATTTACATGGGTGTTCTTTCTGAGACAAAAATCTGAAACCCCAAGTGTATTACTTAATTTTGTAAAGCAAATTCAGAATGAACTGAATAGTACAGTGGTCAAAATCAGAAGTGACCATGGTACTGAGTTTCAATCTGAAAGCATAACAAACTTGTGTATAGACTTTGGGATTTTCCAAGAGTTCTCCTCACCAAGAACACCTCAGCAAAATGGAATTGCTGAAAGAAAGAATAGAACATTAATTGAAGCTGGTAGAACTCTATTGAGTGACACCTCTCTCCCAGAATATTTTTGGGCTGAGGCAGTTAACACTGCTTGTCATGTCATCAATAGGGCTTCTATCACCAAAAGCCACAGAAAGACTCCCTATGAGATTGTGAAAGGCAGAAAACCAAATCTATCCTATTTCAGGATCTTTGGTTGCAAGTGCTATATACTTAACAATGGCAAGTCATATTTGACTAAGTTTGCTGCCAAATCCCAGGATGGGATATTTGTTGGGTACAACACAAATAGTAAGGCCTATAGAGTCTTTAACTTAACTACTCAAGTTGTTGAAGAATCTGTGCATGTTGTATTTGATGAAACAAGATTAATCAATAGTGAGTTGTCTTGTAGATCAAATGACTCAACAGGTATAAGCAAGAAGATGGACAAGCTCTCCATTGCTGAAGCGTCAAAGGAAGATGAAGCATTGGAAAATGAAGGCTGCTGTCCAGGGGGAGTACAAGAGATAATGGAAGCTGATGAAAACCAGGAGGCCCAGCAGAATGAAGAAGCTGGAGATGCTCAACCTGAAGGGAATCTTCCTCCAGCTATAAGATATCTGAGAGATCATCCAACTGATCAGATAATTGGTGATCCAAGACAAGGAGTGCAAACTAGAAGCAGAAATCAAAGCACAGTTTTGCATTCAAGTTTCTTGTCCCAGATGGAACCTAAGAAGTTTGAAGAAGCTATCCAAGACCAGCACTGGATTGATGCTATGCAAGAGGAGCTGAATCAATTCAGAAGATGCAAAGTCTGGGAGCTGGTTCCTAAACCAAGAGGCCACAATATAATTGGCACTAAGTGGATCTATAGGAACAAGCTAGATGAGAGTGGGATAATAGTGAAGAATAAAGCAAGGTTAGTTGCAAAAGGATACATGCAGGAAGAAGGAATTGACTTTGATCAAACCTTTGCTCCAGTAGCAAGGCTGGAGGCAATCAGAATGTTCCTTGCCTATGCAGCCTACCAAGACTTCAAAGTATACCAGATGGATGTGAAGTCAGCATTTCTGAATGGTGATCTTAAAGAAGAAGTATATGTAGAGCAGCCATCAGGTTTTATAGATTCTCTTAAACCTGATTATGTGTATAAGCTTAGGAAAGCTTTGTATGGGTTAAAACAAGCTCCAAGGGCTTGGTATGAAACCCTATCTACCTTCCTCATTGAGAATAAATTCTCAAGAGGAAAGATAGACAAAACTCTATTCCTTAGGGAATCCAAAGGAAAGATCATCTTAGTCCAGATCTATGTTGATGACATAATCTTTGGATCTACTGAAAACAACCTTTGTAAAAAGTTTGCCAAACTTATGCAAGGGAAGTTTGAGATGAGCAGTATGGGAGAACTTAAGTTCTTCTTGGGACTCCAAGTAAGACAGACTGATGATGGATTGTCCATATCCCAGTCTAAGTTCACCAAAGAATTAATTAAGAAGTATGGTATGGAGTCATCCTCCACCATGAGAACTCCTATGGGAACTAGTATGCCTATATGCGAAGATGAGACAGGTAAACCTGTTGATGAATCATTGTATAGAGGAATAGTTGGGTCTCTACTATATCTCACTGCTAGTAGACCTGACATTATGTATGCAACATGTGTCTGTGCTAGGTACCAAGCCTGCCCTAAAGAATCTCATTATACTGCAGTCAAAAGGATTCTGAGATATCTAAAGGGCACTCCTACTCTAGGTCTTTGGTACCCTAGGAATAGAGATTTTCTACTAACAGGCTATTCAGATGCAGATTTTGCAGGATGTAGAGAGGATAGAAAGAGTACTACAGGTACTTGTCAATTCCTGGGAGGAAGACTAATATCTTGGAGTAGTAAGAAGTAGACCAGTGTGGCAATTTCCACAGCTGAGTCAGAGTATGTTGCTGCTGGAAGCTGCTGTGCACAGCTATTGTGGATGCAGCATCAGCTTAAGGATTATGGTATTCAGGTAAGTAGAACACCTCTTTTATGTGATTCAAAGAGTGCTATTTCTATTGCTAATAATCCAGTTTCTCATAGTAGAACTAAGCATATAGAAATCAAATACCATTTTCTTAGAGAACATGTAGAAAGAGGAGACATCTCATTGGAATTTGTAAAAACAGATTATCAAATAGCAGATGTATTTACTAAGCCTTTAGATGAAACCAAATTCAATAAATTCAAAATTGAATTAGGTATGTTAACCATTGATTAATGTATTAACAAAATCATTAACAATGCAATTGAAGTGGTATATAAATAAGTAGAGGTAATAACAAACAACATAATCAAGTGTTAAAAAAAAGGACACATTGAAGTTACAGAAATTGGCTAAGTAAGAATGTGTCGACACATTCAGTAGTAATGTGTCGACTCAGAGAAATTATGTCGACAAGTCAGAAATATTGTGTCGACACAGAGAATATGTGTCGACACTTGAGAGTTATATTGTCGACTTAACCAGGAATGTAATGTCGACTCAACCAGGAAAATGGTGTCGACACTTACAGAATATGTGTCGACACTTATCCTTAGAGTCGACACAGAATTTCTGTTTATCTAAGGTGTCGACATAACCACAAATTGGTGTCGACACATAATAGGCTGAAGTAATGTCGAGACAATAGAAGTTTGTGTCGACACATTCCGTCTGTGTCGACACATTTTGACTGTTTTTGGCGCCTTTTGAACTTCTTTCAACTGAGGCTATAAATAGGTCAAAAACTCATTCTGTCGACACACTTCCAAGGTTTTCGAGACTAAAACCCTGTGTCGACAGTCTATCTTTCTCTCTTCTCTCAAGCTTTCTCGACGAACCGATGGCGCCAAGGATTGAAGACAACATAAATGAAGGGTATGAGTTGGTGCGCCAGGCCTTTGCAGAGGCGCCGCCAGATGTTCAAGGAGTTATCACCCTCCTTTCTGAGTCAGGGTTAGAATTTCTCATCTCAGAACCTTCTAAAATCTGGAAGAAGGAGGTGCACGAGTTCTTTATCTCTGCATCAGTCCATTCTACTGGCCTCAAGATTAAGTCCACTGTTCAAGGGACTAAGGTGAAGATTAATCAAAGAAGTTTAAGAAAGATCTTCCAATTGCAAGTAGTTGAGAATGAAGAGGAAGTTCCTATATCTAAAACAAGGGAAGCCCTTCAATGGTGTGGACTGGATTCAGGATTGAAGATTGGAGCTGCATTCAACAGGAAGGGTATGAATCAGCAAGGGAAGTTCTTGTCAGAAGTAGTTGGGAAAGTAATCCTCTGCAAGACAGGTGGACATGATAGGATTTCTGCCTATATGTTCAGCCTGATGACCAGGATTGTTTTTACTATTCCTACTGATTGGTCAGGAGTAATCTTTGACAAGATCAAAGAAGGAATCAAGAAGCCTAACATGGCTAGGATCATGAGCCTGTACCTCACTGGAGTGATTCCTGAAGTGATGCAGCAACTGCAAGGGAGTAAAATTAATCATATGAGAAGAATGGATATGAGATTATTCTCAAGGTGGGATAGGGTGCTGTCCAAGGATGTGCCTGAAGAGAGCAGGCCAGACACCCCTGTGAAATCCCCTACACAAAATCAAGAATCTGAACAATTACAAGAAGATCCACTGAGGTCACAGGTTGAAGAACAGCTTGACTCAACTATGGTCCAGGAAGTATCAACACCTGCACAAATGCAGGGGGAGCCAGTTTCCACTCCTGCTCCAAAGGTATCTACTCCTGCTCAGGTATAGGGGGAGCTAATGTATTTTACTATAAAAGACATTGCTCATATTCTTATTACTGCACAGGTTCAGGGGGAGCTAGTGTCCACTCCTACTCCTAACACTACAAATACTGAAGTGCAAGTACAAGAGGAAGCACAGTTAAACTTATCTCAAGATTTAACTGCTGCAGAAGTTACAGCTCAACTGGAATTTACTATGGAGGAGTTATTCCCAGATATTGATACTACTGCTGATAAAGTAGGAGGTGGACCAGATATTGAGAAGTCCATAGGAATGGACATTGATCAGGAAGCTGCAGTTGAACCACAGGTTGAGGGTGAGTCAGTGGATGTTGAAGCTGTGCAAAAGGCTCCTAGAACAGATACAATTCATCATCCTCAAGAAAGAATTCATGTAGATACTTCATCTGAAACAGAAACTGAAGATGCCAGGATGGCAAAGAAGAGAAAACTTGTTGTATTTAAGAGAAGGAGCAGGCATTATAAGCAGGCTTTACAGACCACACCTCTACAAGTATCTCCAGCCTTTGATTACAACAAATTTATGATAGATCTACAAGTAAAATTGGATGAACAAAGGATGGCTATGGAAAAGTATGTTGATGAAAATAGCAAGTCACTTCAGTTTGACTTAGCTCAGGATATAAAGTCCATCCAATTTCAGGTCAACATGCATAAAACTGCAATGACAGATTGCTTCCACAAGGGTGGCAATGCTGTGGTTTATCTAGCTAAACAACAAGAGGCTATTACTACAAAGGTGGATGACATTGCTTTGAAGCAAAGTTATGTTTTGGAAAATCAGATCAGAATGAATGATAATTTAACTGAATCTCATAATGAGATCATTGAGGAGGTAAAGAAGATTGTTCCAGGTCTGCCTGCAGATAGAGCCAAAGAAAGGGAAGAATTTGATAAGAATTTTCAAGCTGCCATTGCATCTGTTAAGACTGCCATCACAACCTCTCAAAAAGAAATATCTGAAAAGCTTCAAAAGTTAAAACCATTTTTCAAAGAGGGTGTGAATTATTTGGATGGCCAAATCCGATTTCAAAAGGAAGATCTAAGAGATCATGTATCTAGAGAAGCCATAAAGGGGGAGAGGATGCTAATTCATGCAGGCTCAGAGCACTCCAAATGGGTGACCAATAGTATCCGAGCCACTTTGGGATATCCCCCATTGTGTGATGATGCTATGGTGGCTGAATCAGGAATACAATCAAATCTACTTGAAGGCAATCAACCTGAGGTTGCCCAAGTCATTTACCCCCCTCCAGATTTTGACATGATTGATCAGAAAATTCAAGGAATGTATAGTCCTCCAAAGGAGGTTACTAATATTGTCTTTGGAAAGGTTGATAAGCCTGAGGCTACTCTGAAAGAACAGCAAGATGCTCTATTAGCAAGAAGAAATTCAGAGAGCAGGCTGTACTTAAGCCAGATTATGAGCAGTGGAGTCCTACTTCAAGGAACATAATACTCACTGCATGGAAAGCTGTACAAGATAAAGTTCATGAGAGAGGCAAGTGGTATAATGAAATAGAATGGCAGAAGTATGAGGCAAGACAAGAAGCAATAGTACAATTCAGAAGGAAAGCTAAGCTGGGAAGACTGCCATCAGATGCTAAGGAGCCAAGCAAATACTTCCCAAAGCCTTTTCATTATTTTGAAAGGCAAAGGATTAAGGAAGAATCTCAGAAGAAAGCTGATCTTAAAGGAAAGAAGATAGCTGAAGAATCAGAAGCTCCTGTGACAGCTACAATTCAATCTGGCAAAGGGATTATAATTAGAGAGCCTGATCAATCCTGATTATGTTTTAAGTTCTTTTTATAGTGTTTTGTAATGTTGTGATGTAATCATTAAATGTAAAACATTGTAATCAAACATTACCCAGTTATAAACAAAATGCAGTTTGGCATATTATAATGTGTATTCTGTGATGAATTGTTTTTTATGTTTTGTTTATATTAAAGTATTCCTGTTATGTCATTAATCATCATTTAGTACTGTTTATAAATGGTGTATATCATTGGCTATAGGGGTTATGACTTCTCCAAATAGGGGGAGATTGTTGGGTACATTGGAAAATGTGTACCTGATTTGAAGAAGCCTAACCTAGCTCAATGATATACATCAAGGTGTATTTGATGTTGTTTTAAGTTGACATGTGCAGGTGAAGAATTGACAAAGTATGCAGAAAAATTCTAAGTCCAAGTGTCGACACAGAGGAAGCAGTGTCGACACATAGAAGAAAATAGTCGACACAACACTGGGAAGCAGTGTCGACATATAACAGTTAGTCTACAACTACACTGGGAGAATGTGTCGACACAGAAGAAGTAAGTCGACACATCACTGGGAATTTGTGTCGACACAGAAGAAAAGAGTCGACACAACTCTGGAAATTTGTGTCGACACAGAAGAAAAGCGTCGACCTCAACATTGGGAGAATGTGTCGACACAGAAGAGTATAGTCGATCTCAAGATTGTCGACATCAGCTGAATGTGTCGACACAGAAGAAAATAGTCGACCTCAAGTTTGTCGACACCAGCAGAATGTGTCGACACATTGTGATTAAGTCGACACATTAAAGCAGATTTAAGAAATGAATGTGTCGACACCTGAAGGCTAAGTCGACACTTACTAAGTTATAATTCTACAACAAATGTGTCGACACACAGGACTTGTGTCGACACACTGAAGAGTCAAGACCAAGTTATTTTCAGAAGAAGCTGTGTCGACTCAAAGGCAACTTAGTCGACATCACTGAAGACTGTGTCGACACCAAAGTCAATTGTGTCGACACAGATAGACAGATGGTCTCGACACTTTCTGACAGACTGTTTCAACAACTTGTGGTTCAAGACTAAGGCACAGGACTTGTTTGAAGACTTGACAGCTGTGGGTTACCACCGGTTAACTGAAGCTGTCAGACTTGTCAAAAAACGGTTAGAAACCGGATCAGCCGGTTACCATGAAGAATGTCTATAAATAGACTGATTCAGAAGGAGAACAACAACCATAACATATAGTCCTTTTTGAATAACTTTGAATCAAAAAGGAAGAGAAGGATCACAATCCAATTCATTTCAAGAAAGTGCTAGTCACTTAAGAAGATCTTCTCCGGGAGATCTAAGAAGACTATCTAAGGATAGATCTAAGAAGAGTTCTAATCAGAATTCAGAAGAATCTTTCAAAGTGCTGGATAGAGAGAGGTCAAGCCAGAATTAGAAGAAGAAGAAAGAAACCACCAGTGGATTCTCAAGAAGCTGTTTGGAATCAACTCAGCTAAGTACATTTTCAAAAAGCTTTGAAGAAGGCTCAGATACAGTTGATTGCATCAGCTGATCAAGAATTGTCTTGGCCTTTTCTCTCTCAACTTTGGCAAGACAGTTTAATAATCTTTTCTATATTTCTGTAGGATCTGTTTACACAGATCTGAGTTGTAAGCCTATGTTATAAAGGCTGAGTGTAGGAGTGTTGAACTCTGAGTGGTAGGGCTGTTTGCCTGAGTGTAGGAGAAGGATATTCTCTGAGTTGTAGGCCTTGGGGCAAGGCTGAGGTAGGGCAGTTGTGCCTGAGTTGTAGGAACCAGTTGGGTTCTGAGTTGTAGGATCTGTTGATCTGAGATAAGTGGAAGTTTGGCCGAATCTAGCATACTGCTAGATAGGTGAAGGGGGAAAGTGGATGTACCCAGACCTTGGGGAACCACTATAAAACATTGTGCAATCTGTGATGTTTTATTTTCTGTGATTGCTGTGCCAATTGTGTTAGCTATTGAATTGATTTCTGCCTAGAAGTTTTTATAAGAAAAGCAGAACCTATTCACCCCCCCTCTAGGTGTTTAGGCTGCCTTGAAAGTTAAACTATCACTATATATACTAAGGATAACTTTACTATATAGAAGCAGAGAGTGAGATTGTTTATGGAGGCTTCAGATCCAAGAATCTTTATCACTTTATAAGAAGGACCATATGCTCCAATGATGATATCAGTCTTAGATGCAAATGTTCAAACTCCTAAGAAACTGTCAGAAATGACAAAGGATGAGGTGGTTCTTGCCACCATGGATAAAGAGCTCAAAATATAATAGTCAGTGCTATAGATAATTCTGTTGGTACCCTAGTTTTGATTTGAGTTCAGTCTTCTCTTTCTGTCTCTTGACCCAAGATTTATCTATGGTCAAAGGTTAGTTGTTTAGTTTGTTGCTCTAGTTTTAGAGGCGTCACTTTTCCAGATGTATTTTTGGTTAAGTTGTTTTTCGTTCGACTACGGTCGAACGCCGCTCGACTATCGTCTATCGGCTGATCGACGATCGTCTATCAGTTGGTCGACGTTCTGTCTGCGTTGATAGTTCGATTATCTGTTTGATAGGTCGACTATCTGTTGTGTTTGATAGTTCGACTATCTGCTTGGATAGTTCAACTATCTGATAGTTCGACTATCTGTTTGATAGGTCGACTATTTGTCCGCTTTGATAGTTCGACTATCTGTTTGATAGGTCGACTATCTGCTTTCTTTGATAGCTCGACTATCTGTTGATAGGTCGACTATCTGTCTTCTTTGATAGTTCGACTATCTGTTTGATAGGTCAACTATCTGTTCTCTTTGATAGTTCGACTATCTGCTTGGATAGTTCAACTATCTGATAGTTCGACTATCTGTTGATAGGTCGATTATCTGTTTTGTTTGATAGCTCGACTATCTGTTGATAGGTCGACTATCTGTTTTCTGTGATAGGTCGACTATCTGTTTGATAGGTCGACTATCTGTTTTGTTTGGTAGTTCGACTATCTGTCCTGATAGATCGACTATCTGATAGCTCGACTATCTATCCTGATAGTTCGACTATCTGTTGTGATAGTTCGACTATCTTCTTTGATAGTTCGACTATCTGGATCGTTCGACTATCTGTCTGATAGGTCGACGATCTCTGTGCTTCGGTCGACGATCTCCGAGGGTCGTTCGATGTTTTGCTGTATGTTTTGAATAATTTTGTCATCTTCTACGATGTGATTTATTTCATATTTATTTTGGCATATTTATAAAAGATTGTTTGAATAAATTTATGATATTATTTCCATGCAATATCTGCTCAATTCTTTATGCATGAGCCAATCTTTTCTGAAAAAGTTATTTGTCTTATTAGCTGAGATATGATTTCTGCTTTATCTGCCAGGCTGTCCTTTATAGCCGTTAGACTCAGAAAGTCTTCCTTGGCCGTAAAGAGTCTCTTCTGATGTGACTTTCTCTAGTATTATTTCATCAGAGTTATTTGCAGCTTCTTAGAAAGCTTTATCCTCTTATAGGATATCTGTCTGCAGTATTTGTTTTGCTTTATGCTTTTTGCAGCCCAGCTTGCAGATTTTAGTAGAAGACAAGATTCAAATTCAAATGAGAGCCGTTGCTGCTGCTGCTATATAAAGAATTCTTTGAAGAAAGAAATCAACTAGTTCACATAGCCAAAAACCAGTTCATTCAGGAAAAAGGAGTTCAAAAGCTAACAGCTGCATTCAATCTTAGAACTTACAGTTTACAACTGCTCTCAGCTCGTTCATATTCAACTGAGAAGTTTTAGCTCTTCACTCTTCTTCAACCTGAGTTCTCCTGCTTACAGGAAGATTTTCACTCAGAGCTTTTTGAAGAAGAAGAAGAAGATAGCTTCCTGAAGAAGAATTTTCAATTCATATTCTTTATCTTCTTGTAGCTTTTTCCTTCAGATTTTCTGAAGTGTTTTCTGTATTGAAGCAAGACTTCACCTGGACGTTCTTTTAGCCAGGGGAGCCTTGACTCTTTAGAGCTTTCTAGCTCAGTGCAAGTTCTTGTGCTTCTCTAATCTATTGTAAAATAAAGAAGACATTTTAACCTCCTTTCCCCCTCCTGTAAAGGGTTATTACTCCCTTCAAAAGTATACCTTGGTGGCAGGGCACCTGATCAAAAACCTGTGTTGGTTTTTAGACACCTGATCAAAAGTCTAAAGGGTTTCTGGATCTACCTGAAGCAGATCTTGTTGGTGGCAGGGCACCTGATCAAAAACCCGAGTGGATTCCTACCTTGTTGGTAGAAGAGTAGACGTACCCAAGTTGTTTGGGGAACCACTATAAATTCCTTGTGTCGTCTGGATTGTTTAATTAATTCTCTGTGCTGATTGGCTGTGATTAGATTTTAACTAGGTTTTCTAGTTGCTGTTTAGGATTCCAAGCCTTAATTGTAATTACAGTTGGCTGCCTTTTGTGCACATCATTTGTGTTAGGCTTTAGGGTTTCATCTCAAATATCTATAACCTTCATTCCGCAATTAACTCCAAGGGAGTTGAGTAGACAGTCAACTTTGCTAGTGCAATTTTTGATTACTCTATTCACCCCCCTCTAGAGTAGTATCTATCCCTTTTCTTTCACTTGGTATCAGAGGGAGGTTGTCTGACTGAATAGGCTAACACCTAAGTCACAAGATCCTGATAGATACCAAGGATTATAGATATTCACTTTCACTATCATGGCCCAGTTCAAGGATTACTCTAGCACTAGACCTCCAGCATGCAACTTAGCCAAGTTCAGCATCTGAAAGGCAAGGATTAAACTATATATGAACTCTATTGATGAAAGTATTTTTGCTTCTATTTTGTCAGGACCACCACGAGCACCTGCTGCAGCTACTGCTTCATCATCAACTGATATGAGTGCAGTGCCTCCTCCAGATTATAATGATGAATACAAAAAGGCAAAGATAGCAGATGTTAAGGCAATGAACATTCTGGCTCAAACAATGTCTGATGAAGTATTCCAGAAGGTTGTTGACTGCTCCTCATCAAAAGCAATGTGAGATACACTGAACCAGATTGTAGCTGGTTCAGCTGATGAAAGGAAGGACAGAAGGTCCAACCTTATCTCCCAGTATGAGAATTTCAAGAAAACTGATGCTAAATCAGTTGAAGCAATGTACACAAGGCTCAGCTCAATCATCAATGAGCTGAGGACTCTTGATAAGGATATCTCATTGACAGAGGTCAATGATAAGATTCTTATGTGCTTCCCTAGTACATGGGATCTGAGGATCTGGCCTATCAAGGAGGCCAGAAGCACAACAGAAATTTCAACAGAAGCCCTTCTCGGCAAGCTCAAGTCTTTTGAGCAAGTGCTGAAGTCCAGGGAAGCTGAGGCTGAAGCAAAGACCCCAACTCCCACAAGAAAAGAGAAAACCCTTGCTCTCAAAGCTGCTGATACTTCTAAAGGAAGCTAGTCCAATGAGGAACTGATGGCATTATTTTCCAAAAGGTTTCTCAAGATGGGAAGGAAAGAATTCAGAAAGAAGTCTTCAAAGTATGAAGAAAAACCAAGGTATGATCGTACTCCTTCTAAAGAAATAATTTGCTATGGTTGCAGGAAGCCTGGACATATTTTTCCAGATTGTCCAGAAGAAAAGAATAAAGAGAAAAGAAAAGACAAGGATCAGCACAGGAAGCATTCCAAGCCATCCTCCTACAAGAACAAAAAGAAGGAGAGAGGTTTTGTTACTGAAACCTGGAGCGATTCTGATGAGGAATCTTCCTCCTCAAGCTCCAGTGAGGATGAAGAAGAAAAGAAGGCAAAGGAAGTTTGCCTGATGGCAATTGATGCCTGCAGCAATCACTCAGCTGCAGAGAGTTCAAATTCTGATGAAGAAATGCCAACTGAAGATGAGGTATTGTCTTTTTACGATTTTACATCTGATGAATTTAAATCAGATTTTAAATCTTTATGTTTAGATTTAATTAGTTCTGAAAAGGAAATAAAAGAGCTTAGAAATAAACTAGCTGAATCTGAATTAATTTCTAATGAAAACATTAGGTTAACAGCAGAACTCACTAATTCTAGTGAAGAAATAAAATTCCTTAAGAATGAATTAGCTAAGTCAAAAAGGTTAGAAGAATCTCTGAATGGTAGAAGCCATAAGTTGTTTGAAATAACTAGCATGTCTAACACTAGGTCAGGCAACAACAAATTAGGCTTAGGAGCATCTTCTAGTGAACCCCCAATCATTCTTAAAAACCAACTTTCAACTCCAGTGAATTTTATTTCATCTAGTGGAATTAAGAACACTGAGCAAGTTAATCAAGTTAATAAAGCTTTAAATAAAGCTAAGAGAGAGAAAAGAAAACAAAAATTTAAGGAAATACAAAGAGCGTCGAACGCTGCTCGACGATCGCAGGCCCAATGGTCGAATGGAGATCGACGATCTGGGCACCCATCGTCGAACGCTGATCGACGTTTTCAACATGAATTTCAAAACTTCACCCAGAACTTTAGAAACCAGAATGAAAATAGAAACCCTAGGTTCATTGACCCATCATCTGCATGGAGAATCCCACCTAGGAGATCTTACCCGTTAGGTTATCACCCTCAACCTGCTTATTCATTTATTTCTAGTTTTTCTTATGTGAAAAACAAGGGACCCAAGGTTACCTGGGTCCACAATGTTTAATTGATTTATTTGCAGGTAAAGACCTATCCTATCACTCAGAATAAGTGGTATTTGGATAGTGGTTGCTCCAAGCATATGACAGGAAATAAAGAATATCTGTCAAAGTTCAAGGCCAAGCTTGGCCCAAAGGTGATCTTTGGAGATTCAAGCTGTGGTCAAACTGAAGGCTATGGCAGGATGACAATTGGAGCTGTAACATTCAAGAGAGTTGCTTATGTTACTGGACTGAAGCATAATCTCATTTCAGTAAGTCAGTTATGTGATGCTGGATACCAGGTATCATTTTCTAACTCTCTTTGTAATATTACTTTAAATAATAATGTTGTGTTAGTAGGTATTAGACAAGGTAACATTTATTTAGTAGATTTTAACTCAACTCACTTTGAAATCTGCTTATTTAATGAAGTGACAAATAACAATACTTTATGGCATAAAAGGCTTAGCCATGTTAACCTCAAGAATATATCTAGGTTATCTAAACACAACCTTGTTAGAGGTTTACCTTCTTGCCCCTACAAGAAGGAGAGCCTATGCAAGGCTTGTCAATTAGGTAAGCAAACCAAGAATTCATTTAAATCAGTAAATAAAAGTGATTCTCCTAGAATCCTGTATTTATTACATTTGGACCTATTTGGCCCAATAAATGTGCAGAGTTTAGGAGGGAAGTATTACACCCTAGTCATTGTAGATGGCTTCTCTAGGTTCACTTGGGTGTTCTTTTTGAGAACTAAGGCTGATAACTTCAAAGCCCTTACAGATTTTCTATTATGTGTGCAGACTGAGTACTCTACTCATGTGGCCTTGATCAGAAGTGATCATGGTACTGAGTTTGACTCTCTTCTCATGCAAGAATTCTATGAGAGAGAAGGTATCAAACATAGCTTCTCAGCTCCTAGAACTCCCCAACAAAATGGGGTAGTTGAAAGGAAGAATCGAACACTAATTGAAGCTGCTAGCACATTGTTGGCAGATGCTAATATGCCTCTTTCCTATTGGGCAGAAGCTGTTAGTACAGCCAACTATGTCTTGAATAGAAGTCTGATACACAAGCTTAAGTGTAAAACTCCTTATGAGTTGCTTAAAGGAAAGAAACCTAAAATAAATTATTTTAGAGTTTTTGGTTGTGTAGTTTATATTCATAATAATAATAAAGAATACCTTAGAAAATTTGAAGCAAAAGCTTCAATGAGAATTTTTCTTGGATATTCCCAAGTAAGCAAAGCTTATAGGGTATTTAATAAATCATCTTTTAAAATTGAAGAGTCTGTTCATGTATCCTTTGATGAATCCCAAATGTTTTACAAGGAGAAGGAAACTTCCCCTTCCTCAAGTTCATTACAGGTACAAGATGTCACTCAAGAGATTCTCCATCTATCAACTCTTCATATCACTGAATCAGACAGTGATGAAGACATTGCAGAAGTTATTGTTGTACCACCAATAGTAGATCAAATTCCTCCTGAGGAATTAATCCCAACTATTGCTGAAGATTACATCCCACCTGCTGATATTGTCACACTTAGAGATCATCCTACATCTCAAGTGATTAGAGACATATCAGCTGGTGTTCAAACAAGACATCAGTTAAGACAGGATGTGATACATGCTTGTTTCCTTTCACAGATTGAGCCCCTCACCATTAAAGATGCTGAGCTAGATCCCCACTGGATCATTTCTATGCAAGAGGAACTCAATCAGTTTGAAAGATGTAAAGTATGGACTTTGGTTCCAAGACCTAAAGGCCAACTGATCATAGGCACCAAGTGGGTGTATAGAAACAAGTTGGATGCAAATGGAATCATTGTAAGGAACAAAACTAGGCTTGTAGCTCAGGGCTACAGACAGGAGGAAGGTATAGATTATGACCAAACCTTTGCTCCCGTTGCAAGGCTAGAGGCAATAAGGATCTTCTTGGCCTATGTATCCTATATGAAGTTTAAGGTTTTTCAGATGGATGTCAAAAGTGCCTTTCTAAATGGTGAGCTAAAGGAAGAGGTATTTGTTGAACAACCACCTGGGTTTGTTTCTTCAACTCAGCCCTCACATGTTTTTAAGTTGCAAAAAGCTCTTTATGGACTCAAACAAGCACCAAGAGCCTGGTATGAGACTCTAGCTAGTTTCCTGTTAGAGCACAACTTTGTTAGGGGAGTAGTTGATAGAACCCTTTTCGTCAAGCACCACAAGGACACAATCCTATTAGTTCAAGTGTATGTGGATGACGTTATTTTTGGTTCCACTGATCCCAAACTGTGCAAAAAGTTCTCTAACTTGATGCATTCTAAGTTTGAGATGAGTAGTATGGGTGAGCTGTCTTACTTTCTTGGTCTCCAAATAAAGCAAGATGCTGATGGCATCTTCATCTCCCAATCCAAATATGCCAAGGAATTGGTAAAGAAGTTTGGGATGGCTAATGCTTCAGCAATGCATACACCTATGACTACTAATGTAGTTATAGATTCTGATGATCAGGGAAAGCCTGTTGATCAAAAGAATTATAGGGCCATTGTTGGTTCCCTATTGTATTTAACTGCAAGTAGGCCAGATATAATATTTGCTACATGCCTTTGTGCTAGATTCCAGGTCAACCCCAAGGAATCTCATCTGATTCTTCTCAAGAGAATCTTGAGATACCTGAAGGGATGTCCAAATCTAGGACTTTGGTACCCAGCTGAATCAAAATTTGAATTAATTGGATACTCTGATTCTGATTATGCTGGCTATAGAGTTGACAGGAAAAGTACCTCAGGAACTTGTCAGTTCCTGGGAGAGAGATTGGTCTCTTGGTTCTGTAAGAAGCAGGCCTCTGTATCAACTTCAACTGCAGAAGCTGAATATATAGTAACTGCTAGTTGTTGTTCACAGATCCTGTGGATACAAAACCAGCTTTTGGATTATGGGTACTCACACAAGAACACAAAAATCATGTGTGATAGTACCAATGCTATCTCTATTGCACAAAATCCAGTGCACCACTCTAGAACGAAACACATTGAGATCCGGCACCATTTCCTGAGAGATTGTGTGGAAAAGAACAAGATCAGCCTTGAGTTCATATCCACAGACCTTCAGAGAGGTGATATATTCACCAAGCCCTTAGATGAACAGAATCATCTGTTCTTTCTGGTTCAACTAGGCATGATTAATGGAAGAGACTAAGTGTGATGTCTGTCTTGTTGAAACTTGTTTGAAGATCGTCGAACGACGTTCGAAGATAGTCGATCGGATCAAGCCTATCGTCGACCTATGGTTGAAGATAGCTTATCTGCTTGAAGATCGTCGACCGGCGATTCGAAGATAGTCGAACAGGTCGAGCCTATCGTCGATCCATGGTTGACGACAGCTTGCTGTTTGTGAAGACAGAAATAGTCGAACGATTGATCGACTACTCTGCTTCAGGACCGATCGTCGAATGACCGTTCGACCATCGTCTCCAGTATCTTTTAAATAGATCGACGATCGTTGTTTTAATATAAAGCCGATGGTCGACCTAGGTTAAGAGATCGTTGTTTTTATCGTCGACGGAGAGCGTCTTTTCGCATTCCGTCTTCCTGCTTGTTCTTTGTCTTGCGATTTCTGCCGCTTCGTCCTCGCCGTCTCTCCCTCGTCTTCTCCAGCCCTTCGATGGCGATTTCTACAGCGCTCCTGACAGTAGTCAAGTTCGATGCAGGCTTCAGTGTGGATTTCGATTCCTTCAGCTGCTGCGAATCCGGAATTGTGGAAATTCTCACCTTATGCAAAGATCAAGGTTTAGAAAAGCTCATGTCCTCCAGGATAAAGATAAATATTCAAGAGATTAAAGAATGGGCATTTACTTCGTCTTCAAATGATGATTCAATGACTGGAACCATTGGCGGAGAAGAGGTAACTTTGACTCCCGCCATTTTAACTGAAATATTTGGATTGATAAATGGGGAAGAAGATTACGAGCAAGATACCCCAGAGTTTGGGAGAATGCTGACAGAGCTGGGACATGCTGAAGGCATTCCCTCTAAGATGCTTAAAGTAAATTTTCCGTTTAAGATTAAGTTCCTTGCTGAACTCGTCGGAAAAGTGCTACTGGGAAAGCACTCTGCCCATGACAACATTACAAGGCAGCAGTTTGCACTGATGTGCGTAATTGTGAATAAGAAACAGATTAATTGGGCGGGAGTTCTGTTTGATTTGATCAGGAAAACGAACAGCAAGAAAGAAGTTACCCTGGGTAGGGTAGTTGGGATTTTTCTGAAGGAAAAGTATCCCCATCTGTTAGTTTCAGCTGCTACCTCCATCAACGCCAGCAAGAAGATGGATCCAACCTTGTTCGCCAAGTGGAAAAGAACTTTTCTGAAGCCCGCTCCCGCAGGGGTTGCTCCAGCCACATCTGAGAGCACCAGGACTGCCTCAGTCACTCCTCCCCTACAAGAAGCTGGCTCAGCAAACCTCTCCCTTCCATCTTCTTCATCTGCTTTGCCGTCTACTTCAGTTGAAGTTCCATCAACATCAATTGAAGTACGACCTTCTGCTTCTCATCTTCCTGATTCATCTGCTTCTCACCATGCATCACCTCCTGCATCTCCTCTACCCTCTCATCTTGCTAGGATATCTCATCCTAGTTTTGATTTGTTGGTCTCTGAAATTTCTACTCCTCCTCATTCTCCAATTCCTTCTTCAGATCACATTGATCACCCTGCATCCTCTTATCCATCTCCAGCTCACTCTCCATCTCCAGTTCACTCTCCAGATCATCAAGAATACACCATTCCTGCTGATCATCCATCCACTGAGATTCCCCCATCATCATCATCTTTTGAAATCACTCCAGCTTTCATCTCTAGCATCCTGGAGTTAATTACCCCCTCAATCAAAATCATGATTGAAGAGGCAATTGCTCCCCTTGCTTCCTCCATCTCCTCTTTGACTGCTGCCATCCGGGCACTCTCAAAGTCCGCTGAGCCCTCTTCCTCTAGGGGCCTGGTTTTAGTATCTACTGAAATCAGGCAGGGGGAGATGCTTAATGAAGATGTCTCTGAGCTGCCTTTGGCCTCCCCTCCAGCAGATCCTCCTGCAATGGCAGAGAAAGAAATAGAAGAATCAGCTCCTCCTCAAAGTTTATCTGAAAAAGAAATTTCTGATGCCTTATTGAAGTCTGAATTTATTGTCAAAGTTTGCCTGGAAGAATGTTCTACTCCCCTAGTCGCCCTGTACCTAGAAGGAGTTATCACTTCCTTTCTAGATGAATTATGGGAGTTAGGACACGCAAATGTCAATTCTGAAGGTATCCCTTTTACTTACTTTTTAGACTTGATAACTGATATACTTGTATGGGAATACCTGGAAGGGATGATTCGATGTCATTTAGAAAAAATTTATTCATAATACTACAGATAATATGGAAGAAGTACTAGATGTTCAAGAGCCTGATCTCCAACCGGCTCCAGAAGTTCAACCAGAACCAGTTGCTCAAGTTTTTGAGGCTGCTCAGCCAGCTCAGCTAGCAGTGCCAGTAGAACTGGTCACCATGACAGTTTCTGATCAACAAGAAAAGGCTGCAGATGCTCAAATTGAAAAGTCTACTGTATGGGATGATTCCCCTGGATTGGATTTAGATGCTCTCCTGGCACAGGATGCCATAGAAGAAGAATTAGAAAAAGCTGCCCTAAAGGAAAAGGAAAGAGCTATGCAAGAAGCAATTGATCCATATGATCTTCCTATTTCTTCAAATTCTGAGGATGATATTGATTCTGATGAATCTGATGAGTCAAAAAGAAAAAGATCTGCTAAAAAGAAAAGAAAAGCTGTGGCTCCTCCTCCTCCAAATCCAGATAATGATACTCCTTACTATATCCTGAAAGAAATTGATCCTAAATCAAAAGATTTCCAGCACTGGATGGCTTTCTCTAAAAATCAGCAGAAGCAAAGGAAGAAGTCAAAGAGGTATGACAGTCCTGTCCCAAGATGGACTCCTAGAGGTCCTCCTCCTCCACCTCCCAGTGCAGGAGCCTCAGGAAACTTATCTGAAACCCTGCTGCTCAGTCTGAAAGGTTCAATCCATCTCAGTCATCTCAAAGGAGAAGTTCACAAGGATATCAAGGTAAAACTCAATCTGGCTATCAAAGACCTGATGCTGTTGTTATGGAACAAGTAAAGGAGGTGGTGTATCAAAGACCAACTTTCTCTCCTCCTCATTCCAAAGAACTCAAGAGCTCAACCTCTCCAAAGCCAGATCATTCTGTGAAGGCTGTTTCACAAGGTAAGTGATTTATTTTCTCTGAAAAATCTAGCAAGATATTTGCTAAGTCTGCTCCTCCTTTTTATCTAGTTATTCAGGATAAAGAGCCAGTTGATACATCTTCTGAGAATGTGTATGAAAGCCCAGAGCTTGATCCTAATTTTAGGATGGCTCATTTTCTTGAACTTGTTGGAGCAGCTCAAATTAAGAAAGCCAAAGCAGAAGGAAAAGACACTGCAGGATTAACCACGATGTCAAAATTCAGAATGAAGGAGCTCGATAAATTCCAGGTTAGACCTGAGGTATTTGATCCTTCAAAATACATGGAAAAGCATCCTGAGGCAGTTGTCCCAAGAGCGTCAGAATTGAAAATCATTGGAGAACATGACCTGAAGTTGTCGAGAAAAGAAGCTCTAGATCCCTCTAGAAAGATTAATTTTATTCCTAGTTCTTCTGATCCTAAACCTAACCCTGAAACATCTTAAAATTTCATTGATTGACAGTTATTTGCTTATCTAATTGATTGATGTTATCTGCTTAGTTATTTCTCTTCATGCATTTTATTTATTTTTCTGTATTTAGTTTTGTATTTAATTGTTGAGAGACTTAACTCAAATAGGGGGAGATTGTTGGTACCCTAGTTTTGATTTGAGTTCAGTCTTCTCTTTCTGTCTCTTGACCCAAGATTTATCTATGGTCAAAGGTTAGTTGTTTAGTTTGTTGCTCTAGTTTTAGAGGCGTCACTTTTCTAGATGTATTTTTGGTTAAGTTGTTTTTCGTTCGACTATGGTCGAACGCCGCTCGACTATCGTTTATCGGCTGATCGACGATCGTCTATCAGTTGGTCGACGTTCTGTCTGCGTTGATAGTTCGACTATCTGTTTGATAGGTCGACTATCTGTTGTGTTTGATAGTTCGACTATCTGCTTGGATAGTTCAACTATCTGATAGTTCGACTATCTGTTTGATAGGTCGACTATCTGTCCGCTTTGATAGTTCGACTATCTGTTTGATAGGTCGACTATCTGCTTTTTTTGATAGCTCGACTATCTGTTGATAGGTCGACTATCTGTCTTCTTTGATAGTTCGACTATCTGTTTGATAGGTCGACTATCTGTTCTCTTTGATAGTTCGACTATCTGCTTGGATAGTTCAACTATCTGATAGTTCGACTATCTGTTGATAGGTCGACTATCTGTTTTGTTTGATAGCTCGACTATCTGTTGATAGGTCGACTATCTGTTTTCTGTGATAGGTCGACTATCTGTTTGATAGGTCGACTATCTGTTTGATAGGTCGACTATCTGTTTTGTTTGGTAGTTCGACTATCTGTCCTGATAGATCGACTATCTGATAGCTCGACTATCTGTCCTGATAGTTCGACTATCTGTTGTGGTAGTTCGACTATCTTCTTTGATAGTTCGACTATCTGGATCATTCGACTATCTGTCTGATAGGTCGACGATCTCTGTGCTTCGGTCGACGATCTCCGAGGGTTGTTCGACGTTTTGCTGTATGTTTTGAATAATTTTGTCATCTTCTACGATGTGATTTATTTCATATTTATTTTGGCATATTTTATAAAAGATTGTTTGAATAAATTTATGATATTATTTCCATGCAATATCTGCTCCATTCTTTATGCATGAGCCAATCTTTTCTGACAAAGTTGTTTGTCTTATTAGCTGAGATATGATTTCTGTTTTATCTGCCAGGCTGTCCTTTATAGCCGTTAGACTCAGAAAGTCTTCCTTGGCCGTAAAGAGTCTCTTCTGATGTGACTTTCTCTAGTATTATTTCCTCAGAGTTATTTGCAGCTTCTTAGAAAGCTTTATCCTCTTATAGGATATCTGTCTGCAGTATTTGTTTTGCTTTATGCTTTTTGCAGTCCAGCTTGCAGATTTCAGTAGAAGACAAGATTCAAATTCAAATGAGAGCCATTACTACTGCTGCTATATAAAGAATTCTTTGAAGAAAGAAATCAACTAGTTCACATAGCCAAAAACCAGTTCATTCAGGAAAAAGGAGTTCGAAAGCTAACAGCTGCATTCAAGCTTAGAACTTACAGTTTACAACTGCTCTCAGCTCGTTCATATTCAACTGAGAAGTTTTAGCTCTTCACTCTTCTTCAACCTGAGTTCTCCTGCTTACAGGAAGATTTTCACTCAGAGCTTTTTGAAGAAGAAGAAGAAGAAGATAGCTGCCAGAAGAAGAATTTTCAATTCATATTCTTTATCTTCTTGTAGCTTTTTCCTTCAGATTTTCTGAAGTGTTTTCTACACTGAAGCAAGACTTCACCTGGACGTTCTTTTAGCCAGGGGGAGCCTTGACTCTTTAGAGCTTTCTAGCTCAGTGTAAGTTCTTGTGCTTCTCTAATCTATTGTAAAATAGAGAAGACATTTTAACCTCCTTTCCCCCTCCTGTAAAGGGTTATTACTCCCTTCAAAAGTATACCTTGGTGGCAGGGCACCTGATCAAAAACCTGTGTTGGTTTTTAGACACCTGATCAAAAGTCTAAAGGGTTTCTTGATCTACCTGAAGTAGATCTTGTTGGTGGCAGGGCACCTGATCAAAAACCTGAGTGGATTCCTACCTTGTTGGTAGAAGAGTGGACGTACCCAAGTTGTTTAGGGAACCACTATAAATTCCTTGTGTCGTCTGGATTGTTTAATTAATTCTCTGTGCTGATTGGCTGTGATTAGATTTTAACTAGGTTTGCTTGTTGCTATTTAGGATTCCAAGCCTTAACTGTAATTACAGTTGGCTGCCTTTTGTGCACATCACTTGTGTTAGGCTTTAGGGTTTCATCTCAAATATCTATAACCTTCATTCCGCAATTAACTCCAAGGGAGTTGAGTAGACAGTCAACTTTGCTAGTGCAATTTTTGATTACTCTATTCACCCCCCCCCCTCTAGAGTAGTATCTATCCCTTTTCTTTCAAATTCAACTTTTCAGAATCTAATGCACTATAAAACATACAAGGAGATGTGAGATACTCTCATAGTCTATATGGAGGGCATATAAGAAGTAAGAGATGACAGAAAGTCTTTACTAAATCAACAGTATGAGACATTCAGACAAGGAAGACTGATTCTATAGAACTATGTTATGAAAAGTTCTTTAGAATAGTAAATGACTTCATGAATTATGGCAGAGAATTCTCAAATTATGAGCTGAATGACAAATTTCTTAGATCCCTAAATAAAAATGGGACATCAAGATTTGTGTTGTAAGAGAAATTGGGAATCTGAGAAACATGTTACCCCAAGACTTGTATGGGAATCTATTATCACATGAGCTTCAGCTAAATTCCAGAAAAACTGAAGCTGAATCTATCAGAAGTTCAACTCAGACTAAACCTGTGGCCTTCAAAACAGATATATTAAAGAAGTCTAGAAGAGAATTCTCATCAACACCAAGAAGGGATGAATATATAGATAACACCGAAACCTGTTATTCATCATAAGAATTATCAGATGATGAATTAACACTGTTTACCAGGCAATTCAAGTAAATGATGAGAAGAAAGAAGCAGTGGAATAAGAAGAAATCAACCGGATCAAGTTCCAGTAAATGCAAAGACAAACACAGAGACAAATCTGTGGTCAGGTATGATTCTCATCAGAATAAACAATTAAAGACTGACATTATCTGCTTTTGCTGTAACATGTCGGGGCATATCATTGCTGACTGTCCAGTAAAAAAGAAGAAGAACAAAAAGTCAAAAGAAAATAAGTTCTATAAAGACAAGAAATCAAAAAAGGTTCTGATGGCAAAGAAGCCAAAGACCTTATCTGATAGTGATACTGATTCAACTGAATCAGAAGAAGAACATGCTGGACTGTTCTCCTATGAAGAAGAATTCATCAGAGAGGCCATATACCAGGGCAATTAATCCACAACTTCATCATACTATGATGCTTCTGAAGAAGATATGAAGATTAATTTGATGGCACTGTCTGATAATCTAGATGCAGAAATTGCTGAATGTCAGAATACTCAGGTAATTTTGACAATTCCTGTTATTCTACAAATTCTGTTCATGAGACTGTGGATGAGCTAGACTCATGTGACTCAAAGTTTGATTAACATAAGTCTAACCCTGAGACTGAACTGCAGCAGATCACAGTCAAATTTGGAAAACTGTTGGAAGCTTTTGTAAATAGCAAGAAGCTTGTCCAGTAACAAGTTATAGAGATTGCATCACTAAAAGGTCTTGAGTATCATCATAAGATGGATACTCAGAAGATGGGTCTTCAAAACTCAAAGTTAGCAAAGCTGACTAAGATCATTGATGATCAAATTGTGTTGATAAAACAAAAAGATGCAATCATTCAGGAGTTAGAACTCAAACTCCTGAATGAGAAAAGACTAGTACAATTATTTTCTAAACCTAAAACTATGCTGCCTATAATAGATACCTTCTCAGGAACACCTGGAAGTGGTCTTGGGTATGTTAAACCCAAGAGAAAAAGAGGTAAAAAGCTGACAGGATAAAAGAGTCAAGTCATTCCACAGCCTATGTTTTAGACTAAGGGAAAAGAAACCCAGAAGTCTGGACCAGTTAGACCAAGTTCATATGTGAATATGAAAGCTATTCCTAATGTGCCAGCTCCAAGGAGAATTGTTATTATTGAGAGACAAAACAAACTTTTTGCTCCAAGACAAAATACAATTGTCAAGTTTGCTGATTCATGTCCTAAGGAATGTCATCATAAAGTTCCTTCTGTTCCTCCAAAGAGGAGGTACAATATATATGAATGATGGTCTTATAGAAAGGTAGGACACTTTTCCTTGGACTGTTGATTCAATAACACTGTGTCTCATGCTCAAAAAATATATCCAGTAAAGAAATTCATATGTGGTCTCAATGGAGCCATAACTAACAAGAACCTAGGGCCCAAAATAATTTGGGTTCCTAAGGAAAAATAAATTATTATTTTGCAGGAATTTCCAAGCACCGGAGATATACCAATCTGGTACTTGGATAGTGGGTGTTCCAGACACATGACTGGAATAAGAGGCAATTTGAGGGAATTTATCCCTATGAAGAATGGACCAAAGGTGATCTTTGGTGGAGCTGACAAAGGAACTACCAAAGGTTATGGTAAGATCACAAATGACTTAGTCACTTTCACTAAAGTAGCTTATGTGGAAGGGTTGCATCACAACCTTATAATAATAAGCCAACTTTGTGACCTTGGTTATGACATTTCATTCCATAAGGATGAGTGCCTAATAAAAAAGTCAAGTGACCAAGAGGTCATCTTGGCAGGCACTAGATGCGTGAATATGTATTGTTTGAATTTTCTTTGTTTAAAGTTAGACTCACCCTTGTGTCTAATTGCAAATGAAAAAGTCTCACACTGTGTTAAATGGCACAAGAGGCTAGCTCATTTGAACTACAAGATCATAAGCAAAATTTATAGTAAAGAGCTAGTTATGAATCGTCCTAACATTAAATGCTCTAAGAAGAGTATTTGCTCGACATGCCAAAAAGGTAAGCAGATCAAAGCTTCATTCAAAAGTATTGAATCCAAATACTCAGTGAGGTGTTTATACCTCTTGCATATAAACTTGTTTGGTCCTATGCCAGTTCATAGTTTAAGAAGGAGAATCTACACCTTTGTAATTGTTGATGACTATTCCAGATTCACTTGGGTTTTCTTCTTAAGGAAAAAGTCTGAAACTCCTAATATCTTCAAGACATTTGTCAAACAATTATAGAATGAATTGAGCAGTTCTATGGTCAACATTAGAAGTGATCATGGAACTGAGTTTCAATCTGATTATATGACAATGCTTTGTGAAGAACTGGGGATTTAGCAAGTGCTTTTCTCTCCAAGAACACTCTAGCAAAATGGAATTGCTGAGAGGAAGAACATGACTCTCATTGAAGCTAGAAGAACCATGCTGAGTGATTATTCTCTCCTAGAATATTTCTGGTCTGAAGCTATTAACACAACATGTCATGTTCTTAATAGAACTTCAATCAACAAAAGGTTGAATAAAACTCCTTATGAACTAATGAAGGGTAGAAAACCAAACTTGGCCTATTTCAGAATCTTTGGATGTAGATGTTTTGTCCTAAATAATAGGAAAACATACACAACTTAGTTTGCTGAGAAGTTCTATGATGGAATATTTGTTGGTTATAGTAACCACAGTAAGGCCTATAGGGTCTACAACTTGAGGGATCAAGTTGTGGAGGAGTCTGTTCATGTTGTATTTGATGAAAGTTCTATGTTTTATAATGATAAGCTAGGTACATCAAGCACAACAGGAGAAGACTTGAAGCTAAAGGAGCAATCTATAGAATATTCAGTTTCAGCAAGCCAAAATATAAAAGATGGAGTCAACATTATTGAAGTACTTGCACAGGAATAGCCAAGAGTAGAAATTCAGCAACAAGACGTAGTTGATCCAAGAGAAGAAGTCACATTACCAGTAGCTGTCAGACATCTAAGGGATCATCCAAGGAAATTGATCATCTGAGATGCAGCTCAGGGTGTGACTACAAGAAGAAAACATCACAACACTGTGATGTACTCAAGTTTTTTTGTCTCAAACATAATCAAAGAAATTTGAAGAAGCCAATATAGATCCATTTTGGATAGGTGCAATGCGGGAAGAATTGAACTAGTTCAAGAGATGTAATGTCTGGAAGCTGGTTCCCAGACCAGATGATTGTAATATCATAGGAACTAAATAGATATATAGGAACAAACTGGATGAGAATGGTATTATAGTCAGAAATAAAGTTAGACGGGTTGCAAAAGGATATAGATAAGAAGAGGGTATAGACTTTGATCAAACCTTTGCCCCTTTGCTAGATTGGAGGCTATTAGACTCTTCCTGGCATATGCAGCCTACAAAAGATTCAAAGTTTATCAAATGGATGTGAAGTCAGCCTTCCTAAATGGTAACCTTAAAGAAAGGGTCCATATTAAACAACCCTCAGGTTTTATTGATTCTACTAAACCTACTCATGTTTATTTGCTATTAAGAGCTCTCTGTAGTTTAAAATAAGCCCAAGGGCTTGGTATGAGACTCTGTCTAAGTTTCTTCTAGAGAATAAATTCTTAAGAGGGAAAATAGACAAAACACTATTCCTAAGGGAAGTCAAAGACAAGACCATCTTAGTACAAATATATATTGATGACATTATATTTGGTTCTACCGATGAGTCACTTTGCACTAGGACTGCCAAATTTATGCAAGGTAAGTTTGAGATAATTAGCATGAGTGAACTACTCAAGTTTTTCTTGGGTATCCAAGTTAAGCAGACTTTTGATGGACTTTTCATTAGTCAATCTAAGTTCACCAAGGAGTTAATCAAGAAGTATGAGATGGAAATAACCACTTCCATGAGAACTCCTATGGAGTCTAGTATGTATTTAGACAAGGATGGTGCTGACAAGCCTATTGATATCACCTTGTATAGGGGCATAGATAGATCACTGCTCTATCTAATAATCAGCAGACCATACATAATGTATGCCACTTGTGTCTGTGCTAGGTATCAAGCATGCCCTAAAGAATCTCATTATACAATAGTTAAAAGAATATTGAGATATCTAAAGGGCACACCTAATCTTGGCCTATGGTATCCCAGGAATAGTGATTTTGAATTGACAGGCTTTTCAGATTCTGATTATGCAGGATGTAAGGAAGATAGGAAAATCACATCAGGTTCATGTCAATTTCTTGGGAGAAGGCTTGTATCTTGGAGTAGAAAAAGCAAACAAGTGTAGAAATATCTACTGCTGAATCTAAGTACATTTCAGCCGGAAGTTGTTGTGCACAATTGCTTTGGATCCAGCATCAATTACAAGATTACAACATAAATCTAAGTAAAATTCCTTTATTTTGTGATTCTACTAGTGCTATTTCTATTACAAACAACCCTGTATCACATAATAGAACAAAACCTATTGAAATTAGATATCACTTTATTAGGGAGCATGTAGAAAATGAAGATATTAGTTTAGAATTTATTTCAACAAATAAACAAATTGCTGATATTTTTACTAAGCCCCTAGAAGAAGAGAAATTTAATTTCTTTAAGTTTGAACTTGGAATGTTGAATCTTGAGTAATTGATGCACACATAAAAAAATATTGACAAAAAATGATACAAAATTAGAATAAAGAATTTAGTCAGTTTTCAAGCTTACTTATTTAGAGATCAAGGATAGACCTCGTAAATGTCAAGTATCTTTAACTTAGAGAACAAAATTTTGTCTAAGTTAATAGTTGTTTCGAGACGCCAGAGAATGTGTCGAGACATCTAAGAAAGTGCTGAGACACCAAAAAGTGTGTCGACACTATAAATAGTAATGTGTCGAGACACCAGAAAGTATGTCGACACAACATAACTGTAAAGTGTCGAGACACTAAAGTAAGTGTCGAGACATAAGGGTGTCGAGACCCTAAGGTATGTGTCGAGACACATTATCCTTGTGTTGACCTGTGTTAACACATCTCGACAGACAATTTTTCCCTGTGTTGAGACTAAGTATTTACCTTAAAATTTTGGAAAAATCTAAATGCAGCACGCCCTTTCGTCTTCAGGAAAGATTAGACTATAAATAGGGTGTGAGTGTAGGAGTCGACTATGCTTTCTTGATTTCTTGAGCTTTTGATTCCTGAGTGTCGAGATCTAAAATCCTGATTAGTCGACACTCGTTAATCCTTACTCTCAACTCCAATGGCTACCAAGAATGACGACAACATCTTTGAAGGATATGAACTCGTGCGCAATGGATTCAAAATCTACTAAGATAAAGTCTAAAGTAAATGGAGCTAAGGTTAAACTCACAACTAAGAGGCTAACAAGGATATTTCACATACGAAGAATCGATCAGGAAGATGACATAGACTCTGCCAGGATTGCATAAGCATTGGTGTGGTGTGGTGTGGTTTGGCACCAATCACTAAGATTGGAAGCACCATGAATAGGAAGGGTATGAATTCACAAGGAAAATTCATGTCTGAAATAATTGGGAAGGTGTTGCTGTGCAAGACAGGGGCACATGACAAGATATCTGCTCAGATGTTTGAGCATATGACAAGAGTAATTTTCAAAATGAAGACTAACTGGAGTTGAGTAGTCGTTGATAAAATTGCTGACAGTATCCAGAAGCCCAATATAGGCTGAATTTTAAGTCTATACTTGGTTCATGCCATTCCAGATATCCTCAACCTCAAGCTTGGATCTAAGATCAATCATATGAGGAGAATGAATATGAGAATATTAACTAGGTGGGATGGAGTCATATCTAAAGAAACACCTGTAGTTGAGAAGAAGAAAGATAAGAAGAAGAAGGTTGTAGTTATGGAAGAAGATTCTTCCAGTAAATTTGAAGAACATGAAAGTTCAAGCTCTAAAAAATAGGATTAAACAATAGCTGAGAATTCTCTAAGGCCCTCACCTGGAACTGATGATCAGGTGCAGGGGGAGAATGTATAAGAGAAGGATCAAATTGAGGTGGAGAACCTCAATATTATGCAAAAAATATATATGGATAGTGTTCACACTATTGTAATGGAAGTAATACAAGAGCTAGACATAGCTCTGAAGCAAGCAGAGATTCCTGACCAAGAAATGCCTGACAGAGAGATTGAGGTTACAATATCCAAGGAAACTGAAGAGGAAATTATTATAAATACAGATCTAGATATCCAAGGGGAGATAACTGCTATTCCAGAGGACCCTGTTCCTGATGCTAAAGTTCAGCAAGATGAGGCTAACCTGGAAAACATCAATATTAATGAAGAAGGTGCAAGGGTTGAGGGGGAGTTAGCAGATCAGGCCTAAATTGTTGAAACAGCTAAAGAGCCTACATCTATTGAGGTGGTTAGTTCATCAGAATCTGAGGAGGAAGAAGCCTCTCAGTTAAAGAAAAGAAAGTTGTCTAAACTAAAGAAGAAAAGTAGAAGTTATAAAAAGATTATTCAGTTTGGACCAACATCTGCTCCTTTTGTGGAATCAAGTTTACTTATAGTTCAACTACAAATAATGCTTGACCAACAAAAAACTCAACTTGAGAAGTATGTAGATGAAAGCAATAAAAAATTACAGTTTCAGCTGGCTCAGGACATAAAATTTATTAGATTTGAAGTAAATTTTCCAAAGAAAGATATGACAAATTTCTTTGAAAGAGGAGCAAATGTTGTGGTATACATTTCTAAACAACAAGAGGAATCCAAGAAAACTGAAGAGGTAATAACTGTTAAACAAGGCTATGTCCTTGAAAATAAAAAAATGAATGAATGAGAATATGATAGTTATGCATAATACTACATTGGCAGAGACAGCTAAGTAGACTACTGCTTTGGAGACTAAGATTACTTCTACTTCCAAGGATATAGAGGCTTCAGACAAAGATTTAGATGAACATTTACTCAAAGTAAAGAACACTTTAACTTCAAGAATCAATTATCTAGATGGTCAAGTTAGATTTCACAAGAATGATTTAAGAGATCATGTTGAAAGAGAAGTCATAAAGGTGAGAGAGTTATGATAAAGACAAGCTCTGAGCATGCTACTTGGATTTCCAATAGCATCAGAGACACTCTATGCTATCCTCCCATATGGTATGATGGAGACCAAACTGCTGAGTCTAGTTGCCAACCAGCTCCTATTGAGGCCATTCAAACTGTTCTCCAGTCCATGTACACTCCTCCACTACAAATTCAGAGTATTATATGTGGATAAGAGAAGATGGCTGATTCTGTATTATTAAAGGAACAAGAAGCTCAACTATCAAAGAAAATATTCAGGGAGCAAGCTGAAGTTAAGCCTGATTTTGAGTAGTGGAGTCCAAAAACTAGATCAATTATACTTACTACATGGAAAGAAGTCAATAATAATGCAATTGAAAGGGGAAAATGGTATTCAGAGCAAGAGTGGGCCAAGCACACAAAGTAGCAGGAGATCATCCAGAAATTCAGAAAAGATCTAAAGGCAGGGAAGATTCCAGCTGACTCAATAGAGCCCAACAAGTATTTCCCCAAGCCCCATCATTATCATGAAAGGAAAAGAATCAAGCAATAAGAAATTACTAAAGCCAAGAATGCCAGGGGAAAGGAGAAAGTGGATGATGACAAAGTGCCTGATGTCCAAGCTAAAATTCAATCTGGAAAAGGCATTGTCATCAAGGAGCCAGAAGATTCTTAGTTTATTTTTCTTTTAAACTATATAATTTTGTTTTAAGAACTTTTTAACAAAACTAAAAGATGTAATCTTTGAATAAATCTGAATGAAAATTTTTGTTGCACCTATTAACATCTATGTTTTTATTGTTGTATTCCTTTTTATTTTGTTCGGCATTTTTCTTATACATCATATTTAATATATTTTGGTATTGTGATGTATATCATTGAATTGGGGTTATGACTTCTCCAAATAGGCGGAGATTGTTGGGTACATTGAACTCAATGTACTTGATTTGAAGAAGCTATTTCAACTCAATGATATACACAAATATGTATTTGATGTATATTTTAGTTCATGCTTGCAGGTTGCCAATGTCATATTTATTTGACAGGTAATCCAAGTTACATTGACAGGTGGACTCTAAGAAGCTGATTAAAAAGTGAAGAAAATTGTCTAAATACAAAAGCATCGAGTGAAGTCAGCAAAGTGCTGAGTGAAGTCATCATAGTCAGCATATAACAACTTGTAGTGCAGAAAATTGGCTAAGTATAAAAGTGTCAACACACTTCAACTATTTCGACACCTTTGCAGAAGCAGTGTCGAGACAAGTAAGCTAACTCGACATATTTAAGATTTAATACAGCAGTGTCGAGACAAGTCAGCAAACTCGACACATTGAAGATTCAATACAGCAGTGTCGAGATAAGTCAGTCTAAGTCAGCAGTGTCGAGACAAGTCAGCTAACTCGACACATTGAAGATTCAATACAGCAGTGTCGAGACAAGATAACTATCTCGACACCTTGAAGAATAAGTCAGCAGTGTCGAGACAAGTTAGCTATCTCGACACCTTTAAGCTTAAGACAATAGTGTCGAGACAATACAACTGTCTCGACACAAAGAAGACTAAAAATTATTCAAGTTAAATAATGTCGAGACAAATCAACTGTCTCAACACAATGAAGGATTAAAGTAAGTATAAAAGTGTCGACACCTAGAGACTGGAGTGTTGAGACAATTCAACTGTCTCAACACAATGAAGAAATAATGTAAGCATAGAAGTGTCGACACCCAGCAGATATTTGTGTCGAGACAATTTAACTATCTTGACACAGTGCAAATTTATAGATGTCGACACATATGATAGTTGTTTTGAGATAAGTGGACTGTCTCGACACCTTCAAGTTCGGCATGAAAATTCTTCTGAGTAAAATTTTGTCAAGACTACAAAAATTTCTCGACACCTTCTAAGATCAAGTGTCGAGACACTTTGGACATCTCGACACTTACTTTTGTGAAGATGTGTAGAGTCAACACATAAGTGTCAGGACAGGTCAGAAATGTCACATCAGCTATAGTAACGTGGTATCTCATTAGAAATAGTTTAAAAGAGAATTCGAAGTATGGTATCACATGTTGATGTCATCAAACAGAATCCAGTAATCCATAAAGGCTATAAATAAAGGGGTTGTCTACACAGAAAGCCATTTTTCAATAATTAGACAAATCATTCCATTCTCTCATTCTTATTTTTCTAAGTCAGAGGAGGGCGATAATCCCAAGAAGGAGAAGGAAGACGAAAGTATTAAAGAAGATCTTCAAATTCTTTCATCAAGTGATCAGAAGATTCAAGTGGATCTATTCTACAAATTCTTCAAGAAAATCAAGCCAATCATCAAGAAGATTGCAGATCTAGAGAAGAATATCTTCAGCAAGATTATTCATCAAGATTTGTTTCTTTGCAACTGAATTGAAGAATCTGAATTCATTCAAATAGGTCAGATTATAGATTTGTATTCTGATTTTATTTACATCTTAATCTTTGTAAGAAATTTGTGTGATCTAAGTGAGTAGGAGAGATAATCTCTGAGTTATAAGCCTAATTTATAAAGGCTGAGGTACCGTTATTGAGGGACCTGAAGTAGGTGATTTGAGTGGGATCACTGAGGTGTAAGCCTATGTTATAAAGGCTGAGGTAGGGTTCTTGAGGGACATGAGGTAGGAGATTAGAAGAATCTCTGAGGTAGGACCTATTGGTCTGAGTGTAGGTTTCTTAATAGAAACTGATCTTGTAATATTTTTGGATCTGAGTGAAAGAGAAGGAGCTATAACCTTATCTATCACATTGCTAGTGAGGAAGAAGGGGAAAATTGGATATACCCTAGATAGAGGAACCACTATAAATTCTTTGTGTGCTGTGTTCTGAGATTTGCATGTGCTGTGATCTATGGTTCAATTGTGCTTAGATATTGTTAAGCTAATTTATATTATCTGCTGAACATTTAAGTGACAAAGAATTGTCAAAGTATTTTAAAAAAGACAGCTATTCACCCCCCCCCCTCTAGGTGATTATCTACCCATAGGATTAACTTTCAGTCAGCTATACCAAAACTTAAATGTTGACATCTCGTGAAAATAAATGTGTGGTGATTACCTTGGAAGAATAATATGAAGTGTATAATTTTTGAATTCATTAGTACCCAAGATTTTTATTATGATTATAACTTGTTATTTGAGATAATTAATCACAATATGGGGGTAAATCATATTTGTGAAGTTATTATTTCACTAGACTCATAATTAGTCCTATAAGACCATGAGGAGCTATTCCCATTACATACACATTCTATGGCACTAGAGAGTTATCCCCTCGAGTTTTTGGGTGATGACGACTTTGTACGAATAACAATTATGGCTTAGTATAAATTAAAGGATATGGTCATATCCTAGTGTATTATGGTTAGGACTTGGTTGATATCACACGGGGTGCTAGTTAGCACTAGTTTGCACCTGGTGAATTTCATATAAAATTAAGGACTCAGTTGGAAGCCTTGGATATTTTTTAACACGAGTTTATACATGGGAAATGCATGGATATGTTCGTATATATTATTGCATGTTGATCATAGTTGGAGGATTACCTATGGCAAGTCTACAGGCTTACCAGTTGTCACACCAACAGAAGTTGGTAGATAGAATATAAGCCAGTTGGGTTGTGTTCTTTGTTTCTTTCTTCCCAAAGACTCTGTCATTATTCCTTTAAGACTTAGCTAGTTCCAGTGAGCATGAGTACGCAGGATCTCCACTATTTGGTTCTTAGTATTGAGGCGTATATAAGGCCAACGTCTGGTAGTGTGCATACCCACCTAGTGGGGAAAAAGCCCGCATCATTATCTTCGTCTGGCCATGATGAGAGGTTCCTGAGAGGTTAGCTACCCTCGAAAAGTGGAAACTCTGGTGTATGCCGACAAAGCAAATCAGAGTACATGTATATAGCATGGGTGAATCATCACACATTCATACATTGCATTGCACTGCTTAATGACCATGATCATATAAATTTTTATGAGAACTTTTATATAATGAGTTAATATTTAATGTACCAGATACTTAATGTATAAATATGTACGAGCAATTTTATAAGTTAAGTTCAATTCAGCTTTATTATTCCGCTTGAGTCATGCTCTTTATTATAGATGTGCTATTTAGTACACGTCTGTATCATTTGATGCTTATACATGCTCTCTGTTATTCTATGAACTTATAACAACTGCTAGATCATGTACACCAACTTGTCACTTGTTTCTTTATATATATTGATTATATTGTAGCTTCTTTTTTCCTCCTTTCGCATGATGACTAAGAGTCGTTGGGGGAGAGGATGTCGAAGCCACTTAGTATTTTTGACTAATGATCGTCATACCATATCATTTTAGGAGCACACCAACAGGAACAACAACAGTACAATATGCATGAGGACAGCAGGGTCAGGGAGACGAGGCTTAATACCACGACGTAGGCTTTGTTGTCACTTCCTTTGGTGACCAATGTTTGATTTTGAGCGCTTTGATATAGCCTTTTGAGACATTTTGTACTCTGATATATGTTCAGAAGCTCTTGTCGCTTCCTGCTGGACTTATATACTTTTTGTGGATAATGGATAGTGATTTCAATTTATTGATGGATTGGCATGTGTGATATTTTAAATTGACGGCAGGAAGGGCATCTTTTTGTGTTTCAGTCTATTCTATCTGTGAATGTTAGTTATGACAAATTTAATCTTTGACTTTATTATTTCAGTTTTACAAATCAATGTTTCAAGTTATTTAAAAACCCGATTACTCTTCAAATTATGTTGTTTTAATTAGGCCCCTTCAATTGAAAGAAGAGCATTTTTCCTCCCACTGCACATGACGAGCTCGACGAGAGGTTCCTACAAGTTAAAGTAGGGATCTAGGTCCGTATTAGGATACCAGGAGGGGTTTTCACATCTTGCCAGATTTGCGGGCACATATGACATGGACAGTCAAGGTTATGCTAAGAGATTTTATAAGGGATTGTGAGACCCTCTCATACAGGCCCGTCTCTTCGTTATTGATTTGATCCTTGCTCTGATCATTGAGACATCTAAGCGGCTTGAAGTGGACCACCTTGGGGTCTATAATGGAGGAAAGTGGTCGACAGTAGATATGATGGAAGTTAGGACAAGTAGAAGAAGACTTCCAACCAGGGGCATGTTCTCCTTAATTGATGTACCTTACCTCTACACATTCCAACACTGAAAGGTGACGTTTGCCCACTAGTAGAATGATACCTTGCCCTAGCTATCCTTCTAAAGAATGGGAAATCCTTCCTCATTAATTATGGTTGAAATATTTAATGGGATAGTCAAATCAACCACCATTTTCTCTCTCTTATCTCCTCTCCTTCACTTCCCTTTTTCCCCATGCCTTAAGTGTTGAAACCATCCATTTTGCCTGAAGGAGACTAAGCTTATAAGCTGCATTTGAAGCAAGCTCCCTGGAAACAACAACCTACTACCAAGAAGGAACACTCAATCCATGGTCGTGAATCAGGTGAGCCTCCTCCCCTCTCCCTTAATACAAGATCTTTAGATCAAAATATGAGAGACATCAAGCTCAAAAGAGCCTGATTTCAGTGAGTTCCAAGGAGAAATTCATGAGGAGAGACCATATTATAACTTTCATTCAATGACATTGTTCACCGTGAAAATAGCTTCAATCAACTCATCTCTTTAATACGAAGCTGTAGTACTTGATCTCGTGAAGAATGATGGCCTGGAAAGGGAGTATTAAAGGAAAGAAGGTCAGGTAGACCAAAACCTTTGGCTGGAGGAAGAATATGAACATCTACCCTTAGATTTACCTCAACATTTGTGCCGATTTATTATTAATAAAGTGTACAGAATTTGTCTTATTTTACACAGTCGGGTTCAAACCTATTTTTAGGCCTGATACACAGATCTGAATCTTTGAAATACCTTTAAAAGATAGGGGTAACACAATATTTTTGGTGATATGTAGCTCCCTAAAACCTACGTTTAGTAAACAATGTCATAAACTCTATTAGCCAAACATAATTTGTCTTTTTTTACACAGTCAGCTGCAAGGTCATTTTAGGCAAAATACATTTAGATCTAGACCTTTGGCTTAACAGAACATTGTAGTCCTTGGAAAGACCTTTACATAATGGAGTAACACAATATTTTTGGTAGAATGTAGCTCTATAAAATCAATTTTTAGTAAAAATTTGACGAAAACTTCAGTAATCTCACATTTTGTGTATAATTCTAAGAATTCTGATCGGATGGTTATGAAATTTAGTAGATATATGTTTGATGTCATTGTGGACACCCCTATTATGTTTTAGAATTTTTGGATTCATATTTGCTATATTTTTTTACTATAATTAAAATTTAATGTGTCTTGTATAATTATTGTGATGTCTGATAAGGCTGCAAATTTGGTGACATGATTGTTATGATAATTATGTCTTTCGGTAAAACTTTCAGAGGATTTGAATTTGATGAGGCCAGCTATATTGATACTTGAATTTTTTCACCCTGTGAAAATAAATGTGTGGTGATTACCTTGGGAGAATAATATGAAGTGTATAATTTCTAATTTCATTAGCGCCCAAGATTTGTATTATGATTCTAACTTGTTGTTGGAGATGGTTGATCACAATATGGGAGAAAAACATATTAGTGAACTTATTACTTCACTAGACTCACAAGTTGTCATATAGGATCATGTGGAGTTATTCACATGACTTACACATTCAACTACACTAGAGTTATCCCCTCGAGTTTTAGGGTGATGACGACTTTGTATGGGTAGTAGTGGTGGATTGGTGTAGTTTAAAAGATATGGTTATGTTCTAGCATGTTATGATAAGTATTTAGTTGGTAGTTCTTGGGGTACTAGTTATCACTAGTTTACACTTGGTGAATTTCATATAACATTAAGGACTCGGTTGGAAGGGTGTTTCTAAACATGAGTTAACATATAGACTCTAGGCCAGTTGGGCTATTTTCTTTGGTGTTTTCTTCCCAAAGACCCCTTCCTTGTGTCTTTAAGTCTCTGCTGGTTCTAGCGAACAAAAGTACGTAGGGTTTCTGCTATTTAGTTCTTTGCATTTAGTCGTACGTAAGGTCTAGGTTTGGTTGTGTGCATACCCACCTAGTAGTGGAGAAGCCTGGTGTAACTCCCCAAGTTTTCGTAGGCAGGAAAAGAAGGTACCACGTGGCTTTAACGGTACCGCATAGAGGTAGCATCAGGCATCGAGAGCATCGAGTGAGGCGGGTTTACTCGACGTATAGTATACCGAGAGGCGGTATACTGTTATCGCGCGGCGTTAGCCCATTTATTGGCCGAGCTCTCGAGACGTTATCGCTCGATGGTAGGGATACCACAGGCGATAGCGTGGCGGTAGCAGGAGCGGTCGTGTCGTAACCGTCGCTAGCTACCGCGAGGCATTAGCATCCTATCGCACGACAATAACGAAGCTATAATGGAGTTGACACGTGTCGGCCTGTGGTTGGAGGGCCTGGGTGGTGGCACACGAAACGAAGCATTGATTAACGATACCGCGTGGCGGTAGCTAGTTACTGCGCGACAGTAGCTCGGTTTTTAGTGTTGGTTTGGCTGTTTTCACTTCACTATTTTGGAGTTTGAGAAACTTTTGCTGGACGTTTGGAGGAGGAGAAACAACGTTGGAGAGAAAGGATATCTCATCGCCATTAGAGATTCATAGCTTGGATTCGCGAGGAGAGTTGGATCTACGGAGGCAAACCGAAATGTTCTTTTTCATCCGAAGAGAATCCCTTCCATGGCACCGAAACAGACTTCTAGGGTAACGATCCTCTTTCTTGGACATATGAAGTCCTTCCTTTTGGTATTTGAGGGCAGACACTCCATGAACATGTGGAAGTGGTTCTCTTGATGGGTAGATCCATGTATCTTTGTTAGTTTTGCATTTATATCCCGAATTGAAGTACGGAATAGACATGCTGTATGAATCCCATTCGGACAGGTTTGTCTAGATTGGTGATTTTTGTATGCTTTGTATGCCAGAGAATACTCAGTGTTATTCACATAGATTTCGGAGTCGCGGGGTGTGCAGATGGCTGCGTTGAGAGTACTAGAGGTAGACTCCAGTAATACACTCGTTTTGGGGGAAAGAATTGATAGTCAGTCCCCCTACCGTGCAATGGTAGCGCTACTACCGGTGTTAGCTACCAGTAAGCTTTGTATTGACTGGGAGGCCTATCTATTGGAGACCTGGTGGCTGTTTGTTGAGGCCTGTTTATTGGAAACCTTATAGCCATTTACTGAGGCCTGTCTTGGGGAGGCATGGGGGCCATCTTTTGGTGAGGCTTGTCTCGCGAAGACCTGGGAGCCAGTATGTGGAGCTGAGAGCATGTATGACCCAGCTTAGCCGGCTACGAGCGCTAGCCTAGGATCCTAATGGGGTTATGGATCATACAAAAATGGGAAAGGGGATACTGATTCGCGGCGTGGATAGCATGCCTGACGATTTGAGCATGGAAAAGAGCTGAACTGTACCCAACCCTATGTTGTTTGACCTGGAGTGAGTCAAAGTGTAAATCACATGAGTTGGTCGTAGACATAGGGGAGTTATCTTTGGCTTTGGCCCTGTAAGACTAAAATCTCAAACGTTGCTAACCATGGCAAAGAATGGAGGTGTGACCCTTAAGGTCCTGTGTACTGAGAATGTAACCTGAGTGCACGGGGCGTTGGATGGTCGTGCCAACGTCTGTGGTGAATGGTGCTTAATTTGCATGCTGTGATTGGCAATATTTGTATATACTAATGCCTGTAGGGAAGGAGCACTGCCACACCAGGTAAGGGGTGGGGTCGTTATAATTTGATCAGCTAATGCTGACCGTTGCTATGTTTGTCATTGTTGCGGTGGAATGTCTCTTGTAGTTGCAGCGGAGCCAAACGGGAAATAGCGGGCTGGAGCTCATAGCTGCTAAGCTGGCCCTTGAATGCCAAAGCGAATTACTCATTTACTTTATCATTCATGTGTGGCCGGCCTGCATGCCAATGTATGCAATACATTTTACTTTGAGTTGAACATTGTAAGGCCTTAAGGCCAAGAATATTTTGTGTATTTGGTTTATCATTCCTACTTTTTGTTAGTGGACATTCAATTGGCTAGGTTCCTTTTAATCTTTAAATTACTTCCGCTAGAATGCACTCTATGATAGGATGCGTGTATTTGGATTATTATTTCAATTAATAACTCCTTTGACTGTTCGTAGTATATGGTGTTGGGCCTCGGTCGGACCTTTTGTTATATACTCTGTGATGGACGGGGATGTTACAAAGTTGGTATCAGAATATGGTATCGGTATTTCTTATTTGAATTCATGGACAAATTCTTTTAAGGGGTGGTAAACACATGTATATGCGTTACCGTTATAACATAAAAGAACTCATGAATGTCCACTTAGGAATGAAAATACACATGTTTGAGGAACCTGCGTGTTCCTATGATTGCTTTTTGGCATTTGTTTGTCACTTAATTGAGTGGTTCACGATTATAAGTGACTAGGAGTAGTGCTGAGCAGTCACAACGACAACACTCTACGGATAGCAGTGCGCCCAATGACGTGCCTGTGACCCCTCCTACTGAGACCACTCATATGACCGCTAAACAAGTGTTCACTATGATCAATGCCCAACCATGGAGGCAAGTGCAGCCTCATGCTCCTGGATTAGGTTATGTATCGCTTGGCGTAGCGGAACTTGTAGTGGCAGATCAAGTAGCAGGAGAGCCCGTAGTACAGAGGAGAGCAACTGAAAATAGCTAAAGCATGTAATAAGCTTTAATCTACCAGTGTTTTGGGGGACTGATACCCCAACGCAAGCTAAGGATTGTCTTTCTAGAGTTAAGAGTGTCATGTCCAAAATAGAGACTGAGGAGTGGCAGAAGGTTACGATAGCCACCTTCCTTCATGATAGTGAATCAAGGTTATGGTAGGATGAGTTAGAGCTACATCACTTTGCTAGGAGGAAACTCTCTGATATCTCGATGGAAGAGTTCTCAAGATTATTTCTGGCACGGTTCATCCCATTAGCGCAAAAAAAAGCTACGGAGAATCAGTTTCAGAGACTGACTCAGGGTGAGAGTTGCATGGACGACTACATGCATGAGTTCACAAGAATAGGGCGTTATGCTGGCTCCACTTTTACTAATGAGGAGCACAATACCAACCGGTTCTACGAAGGACTGTGTGACGATCTGGGGTTGCTACTCTCAGGTCCTATGATGCAGGGTTTTCTACTCTTGGTCAATACAGCCCGATCTTTTGAGAAGGATTTGAAAAGAGTTCAAGGTAAGAAGAACTTGGCGGTGAAGAGGTTAGACTTTAATGTTCCAAGTTCGTCGAAGTTTGGGCATCGAAAGTGGTATAAGGCGCCCAAAACTTCTGAACTGACTACTTTATTGATTACTACTAGAGCTTCATCTGGGCGAGGCGGCCAAAATCTTAGTTATAACTGTGATAAACTGGGACATATAGACCACAATTATTGGAGTGGCAAATCAGAGAAGAAGGCAGGAGCATCGTATGCTGAAAATGGGAAGGCGGTGGAGTCAACCACGTCCCATCAAGCTCCAGCCCAACCAAGATTCTATAATCTTGGCCAACAGGAGGTCATCAAGCAAGGCAATGTGGTGATAGGTATGTGTTAGAGTTTAGCCGTAATACTTTGCATACCTTGCACCTTATACTTTGGTCGTATTACTGTTGTGTTTTAGGCTTTGTCATGGATATAGACTGTCCGGCTCGAGCACTGTTTTATATAGGAGTTTCACACTCTTTCCTATCTGAGGACTTTGTGTCATGTATCAGAGTGCCCTCTTTTGTGGCTAAGGATAGATTGGATGTGCTGTGTAACGCCCCAAAACTCATTAAGGAATGGATAGTCTTCTAAGGCCAAATTGGTGCCTGATTAGGTTCACACAGCCTGTGACACGGGCGTGTTAAGGGTCGTGTCATGCTTGAGGTCGACGAAATGCAGTCGACGATCCTCGGAGTCAAGTCAGGTCGGACACATGGCCTGTGACACGGGCGTGTAAAGGGCCGTGTCCTGCTCTGTGTTTTGATGGGCTGTGTCGAGTGAGTTACACGATCAGGGACACAGGCGTGTCCAAAGGCGTGTCTGGCACACGGCCTATGACACGGGCGTGTCACATGGTCGTGTACTGTTTGGGATGCGACAGTTTCAATGTCGATTTGGGAACACGGCCTATGACACGGGCGTGTCCATGGTTGATACGGGCGTGTCCCAAGCTGTGTCAGAGGCCGTGTCCTGTTCTATGTTTTCTGGTTTACAATGAGTGTGGAACACGGCCAATGACACGGGCGTGTCACAAGCCGTGTTTGTCCCAGGAAAGTTATTTTCAGGGAGAATCGTTGTCATTTGTTTCCTTCAAATGGGATCCAAGGGTCTAGAGCAGTCATTGCTGGTTTAAGGCCGGGAATAGGGGGTAAAACCCTCATTTCTCATAAGCTTTCTCATTCTAAGAGGGTTAGAGAGAGGGGAGAGCAAGGAAGAAGGAGAAGGAGAAATCAGACCGCCAGTGGAGCTTTGGACCCCCCAAATCGCGAGCCGACTCCAGATCTGTGGAGGCGAGGCCGTTGCGGCGCTTTTCATCCGTCTAGATCTTCATGGCACCAAAGCGAACCGCAAGGGTAACGATTCTCTTCTTGGACGTGAAGTCCTCTTCCTTTTTGCATAGGAAACTCCCTCCCGCGAGTGAGCGGTGAATGCGAGGTATTCCTTCAGGTGGACATGAATAGTCCCCATTATTTTGCATATAGAGTCCAGAACCAAAGTACGAACATAGGCATGGTGTGTGAAGCCTACCCGGACAAGTTTGTCTGGATCGGTGATGTTTTCATTATGCTTGTAGTGCCGGAGAAGACTCCATGCCATTTGCTTTTTGGGTTTTCTACATGGTAGATTACAGTAGGGAGCCTTGGGGACTAACCCCAAGGTGCACTCGGAAAACTGGGCAGAAGCGTGATTCTGCCATATTGGTGGCCTGGGATCCAACTTGCACATAACTGGGTTATGTAAAATTTGTGTGATTGATTTGGGACTCGGGGAAGCTTGGCGCGTGCCTATGGCTTAAATTGACGTGGCGGTGTGAGAAACGGGTTAGGTGGAACCGTACCCGCTCTATATGGTTCGGTTAAAGCGACCTAAGGTACGTGGTACTTACCGTTGGCATAGATGGAGGGTCTTAGGCTTAGGCCGGAAAGACTATAATGCTCACAAGGTTTGTCGTCTTAGGGGCGGTGGTGAGACAATGAATTTCATCGGGTTCACCAAGAATATGCCCTAAGAGCACGGGGTGTGCGTACGTGTATGCCTACGCATGTGGTGTAGTGTTATTTCACTATCCTGTTTGGTTATTCTAATAATATGCAGGGAAGGAGCACCTCCGCCTCGATTAAGGGGCGGGGTCGTTATAATTTGGTCAGTTTTAGTTGACCGTTGCTTTTGTTTGCCACTGCTGCGGTGGAATGTTAATTGCAGGTGCTGTGGAGCCTAGTGACAAATAGTGGGATGAAGCCCTTGTTGCTGAGCTGGCCCTTGAAGGCCAATGCGAACGTTTACTTTTATACTCATGTGTGACCGGCCTGCGTGCCGATGTTTGGAAGACACTTATTTTTAAAGTAAACTCTTGTAAGGCCATAAGGCCAAGTACTTTATGTATTTATACGCTCATTCCTACTTTGAGTTTTTAGTGGACATTCATGTTGTGGCTTAGGTTATTTTCTTTGCAACATTTAAAATGCTTCCTCTAGAATGTGCTCTGTGTAAGATGTGTGTTATTGGAAGGATGGTTTTATTTAGTAACCCTTCGGTCTGTCGGTGGTATATGGCGTCGGGCCCCTGCCAGACTGTTGGAGTAATTTTCCAGCAGGACACGTGTGTGTGGTACCGACCCCGTGGCTTTCCCCATCGCATTCCTGGTCTGGATGTTGACCCCGGTGGGCCCCCTATGGCGGAATATCCCCGCGGTCCTGTGGTTGGGATTAGTCCCACATCGCTCGCAGCGCTTGGTCCTCGGTGTTTATGTACCCTGCCACCCTTAATCTCAAAACCTGGGTTTTGAGATGCGATATGGGTGGGCGGGTTCTCACATGGTATCAGAGGATGGTTGTCCTACTGCGGGGGTGTGTTGGAGTAATTTGCCAGCAGGACACGTGTGTGTGGGACCGACCCCGTGGCTTTCCCCATCACGTTCCTTGTCTGGGTGTTGACCCCGGTGGTCCCCCTGTGGCGGAATATCCCCTTGGTCCTGTGGTTGGGATTAGTCCCACATCGCTCGCAGCGCTTGGTCCTCGGTGTTTATGTGCTCCGCCACCCTTCATCTCAAAACCTGGGTTTTGAGATGCGATATGGGTGGGCGAGTTCTCACACAGACCTACTGCTATATGCTATGTGACGGATAGGGGTGTTACATACTGCTACCTAATGGGTGTTTGATGCACGCAGATATAGTCTGTTGCGTTAAAGTACTGATTGGAAGTCAAACTTTTGACTTGGAAGCGTCACTACTGCCGATATTTGAGTTTGACATGATCTTTTGCATTGATTGGCTCTCCGAGCAACATGCGTACATCGATTGTAGTTTGAAGACTGACAAATTGGGGTTGAATTCAAGCCAAGAAACTACTTTCTCTGGTCTAAACGGATCGAACATGACGCTGATGTCTGCTCTCTAAGTAGTTAAAGCAGTTCATGAGGGGCGGAGTTGTTCCTCACCCTATTAGAGGCTAGAAGCCCAATACTTATTTGGTCAGTATACTAGTGGTGTCGGAGTTTGCCGACGTGTTTCCTGAAGATCTCCCTGGAGCCCCAACTCAGAGAGGGATCGAGTTCACCATTGAGTTAGTGTCGGGTGCCAAGCCGGTAACGCGGTCTCCTTACCGCTTAGCACCGAGAGAGATGGCAGAATTGAAGGTGCAGCATCAAGAATTGATAAAGCTGGGGTTTGTGCATCCAAGTTCGTCACCTTGGAGTGCCCCAGTCCTCTTCATGAATAAGAAGGACGGAAGTCTGCGACTGTTTATTGATTATCGGGAATTGAATAAGCTAACAGAGAAGAATAAATACTCGATTCCGAGGATCGATGATCTAATCGACCAGCTAGTCGGGTCGACTGTGTATTCAAAGCTAGACTTGAAGTCTGGATATTATCATCTGAGAATTAGGGAAAGTGATATTCCCAAGACGGCATTCATCATGCGTTATGGGCATTATGAGTTCACTGTCATGCCTTTCAGGTCGAAGAATGTGCCATTCGTGTTTATTTACTTAATGAACATGCCGTTAAAGGAGTATTTGGATCATTTTTTTGATAGTGTTCATCGATGATATCCTAGTGTACTCACAGTCTGAGGATGATCATATGGAGCACTTACATATCGTTCTGGAGACCATGAGGAGAAATCAGTTGTACGTCAAATTCTCTAAATGTGAATCTTGGCTATCTTCTATGGCGCTCCTTGGTCATATTGTCAGTGGTGAGGGTATCGCGGAGGATCCGACAAAAGGTTCTGTAATACGGGAGTGTCCTGTGTTTTCTTCTATGGAGGAAGTCCGGAGCTTTCTGGGACTTGCTTGGTACTACAGGCGCTTTATGGAGAACTTCTCATGGATAACTTTACCCCTCATGACCCTAACAAGGAAATATCGGAAGTTTGTTTGGTCACCAGTGTGCGCGCAAACTTTCGAAGAATTGAAAAGTCGTATGACCACGGTTCCTATTCTATGCTCGCCATGTGGGACAGAAGGCTTTGAGGCCTACAGCGATGCTTCAGGCAGCGACTTAGGCTGTATTTTGCTATAGCATGGGAATGTAATAGCTTATGGTTTGTGTTAGTTGAAGGTGCATGAGAAGAATTATCCAGTCCATGACTTGGAGTTGGCAGCCGTGATATTCACGCTGAAACTCTGGAGGCACTATTTGTATGGAGTGAAGGTCTACATTTACACAGATCATAAGATCTTGAAGTATCTGTTGGATCGGAATGACTTAAATATGCATCAGCGAAGGTGAATGGAGTTCCTTGGGGACCACACCTTCAAGATATATTATCTCCCTAACAAAGGTAATGCAGTTGCAGATGTGTTAAGTCGCAGAGCTCCCACATAGGCCAATTGGTTATTGATGCATGATGAATGTCTCGTTTGGGATCTGGAGGCCTTAAAGATATCTTGTGTTGGTTGGAGGTCGAGTTCTGAAGCACGTTTGAATTGGATAGAGGTATAGTATGACCTCGCCGATCGGATTCGGCAAGCTTTGAATTTTGACGACAGTGTGAAACGCTATATGGCTGAGTCCTTGGAAGGGTTAAATGCCAAGTTTACGGTTGATAATGGTTGTTGTGGAATAACAATCGTTTGTGCGTCCCAAAGGTGGGTAAACTACGAGAAGAATTAATGTATGAGGCTCATTATACCAAGTACTTGATTCACCCAGGGAGCACGAAGATGTATAAAGACATGAAAAAGCTGTTCTGGTGGCCAAGACTGAAAAAGGACATAACACTATATGTAGCAATGTGTCAGGCTTGTGCCTTAGTGAAGGCCGAATATCAGAAGCATGGTAGATTTTTGAAGTCTTTTCCTATACCGGAATGGAAGTTTGACGATATATCCATTGATTTCGTGCATGGGTTGCCGAGATCGCAGCAGGGAAACAATGACATCTGGGTGATCGTTGATAATTTGATGAAAGTGTCGCACTTCATCCCGAATAGGAAAGATGATTCAGTGTGAAAACTGACAAGATTATATGTTGATAATATTGTTCAACTACACGGTGTCCCCGTAGAATCGTGAGTGATCGAGATGGGCGCTTCACGAACTACACGGTGTCCCCGTAGAATCGTGAGTGATCGAGATGGGCGCTTCACGTCTAACGATTGGAGGCTAATACATCAACTGTTGGGTACCAAACTGAAGTTCAGTATGACCTTTCATCCGTAGTCGAATGGTCTGACCGAGAGGGTAAACAGGATGATGGAGGACATGCTTCGGATGTGCGTCCTAGATTTCGGGAAAAATTGGGAAGATCACTTGTATATGATCGAATTCGCTTACCATATTAGCTACCAGGAAAGCATTCAAATGACACCCTTCGAAGCCCTATATGGTAAAAGTGTCATACTCCGTTTTCATGGTAGGAGACGAGCGAGTCAAAGTTGTATAAGCGGAAGGAAATTGAGGATGCAACTTCTATTGTTCGGACAATCCGGGAGCGGCTATTGATTGCACAGGATAGACAAGCTAAATATTACAACACAAAGTACAGAAATATTGAGTTCGCCGTGGGCGATTAGGTTTACCTGAAAATCAAACCATTCAAGGGCGTGTCAAGGATATGACGATTGAAAAAGCTAAGTCCGAGATACCTTGGGCCGTTTGAGATTTTGGAGCATGTTGGTGAAACCGCTTATCGTTTGAAGCTTTAAACTGAGCTTAGTGGTCTGCATGACGTAATCCACATATTTGTATTGCGAAAGGCAGTGCAAGAGCCTACGCAGGTGGTTGCGGCGGATCAGGTATCGATTGTTGGTGGGTTGAAAATGAAGGTCAAGCCCATTCGTATTGAAGACTCGGAAGGCAAGCAACTTCGCAATAAATCTATCAGGATTGTCAAGGTTCATTGGGACAACTGTGGTCGCGAGGAGTTGTCATGGGAGTGGGAACAAACCATGAAGGCAGAGTTCCCCGAGCTTTTCAGTTAAGGAATACTTTCATAGTATTGATACTCTTTTGTTTTCCTGCAATATATAATTTTGGGATGAAATTTTTTAAGTGGGGGAGATTTGTAATGCCCCAAGTTTTCGCAGGCAGGAAAAGATACCGTGTGGCATTAACAGTATCGCGTGACATTAATGGTATCGCGTGGTGGTAGCGTCAGACATCAAGAGCACCGAGTGAGGTGGGTTGACTCGACACATAGTCTACCCCGCGACGGTAGGTTGTTATCGCGCGGTGTTAGACCATTTATTGGCCGAGCTCTTAGGACGTTATCGCTCAGTGGTAGGGATATCGCAGACAGTATCTTGGGAAATTTATTTGCTGAAGCTCTTGGGTTTCTTCCGTGTGGCGGTAGTAGTTGTCGCATGGTGGTAGCAGGAGCGGTCATGTCGTAGCCGTCACTAGCTACCGCGAGGTGTTAGCATCCTATCGCGGGGCGATAGAGAAACTAGAACGGTGTGACCACGTGTCGGCATGTGGTTGGAGGGCCTGTGCAGTGGAAAGCGAAACGAGGCGTTGATTAATGGTACCACGCGGCGGTAGCTAGTTACCACGCGGCGATAGCTCGGTTTTTAGTGTTGGTTTGTCCATTTTCACTTCATTGTTTTGGAGTTTGAGAAACTTGGGTTGGACGTTTGGAGGAGGAGAAGCAGCCCCGGAGAGAAAGGAGATCTCGCCGCCATTTGACATTCAGAGCTCAGATTCGCGAGATGAGTTCAGATCTATCGAGGCAAAGCCGAAACGGTCATTTTCATCCGGCAGAATCCCTTCTATGGCGCCGAAACAGACTTCTAGGGTAACGATCCTCTTCCTGTGATATGTGAAGTCCTTCTTTTTGGAATTTGAGGGCAGACACTCCATGAACAAGTGGAAGTAGTTTTCTCGATGGCTAGATCCGTGTATCCACGTTAGTTTTCCATTTAGATCCGGAATCAAAGTATGGGATAAGCATATTATGTGAAGCCCATCTGAACAGGTTAGTCTAGATTGGTGATGTTTGTATGATTTGTATGCCGGAGAATACTTTGTGTTATTCACGTAGATTTCGGAGTCGTGGGGTGTCCAGATGGCTGCATTGAGAGTGATGGAGGTAGACTCCAGTAAAACACCCATTTTAGGGGAAGAATCGATAGTCTGTCCCCCTAGCGCGCTGCGGTAGCACTATCGCCGGAGTTTGCCCCTAGTGAGCTTTGATTGACTGTGAGGTCTGTCTCTTGGAGACCTGGTGGCCATTTGTTGAGGCCTATTTCTTGGAAACCTTGTGGACGTTTGTTGAGGCTTATCTTGGGAAGACCTTAGGGTCATCTTTTGGTGAGGCCTGTCTCGTGAAGACCTGGGAGCCAGTATGTAGAGCCAAGAGCCTGTGTGGCCAAGCTTAGGCGACCTTGAGTGCTAGCCTAGGATCCTAATAGGGTTATGGATCATACAAAAATGGCAAAGGGGATACTGACCCGCATTGTTGCTAGCGCGCCTGGAGATTTGAGCATGATAAAGAGCTGAACTTTACCCAACCCTATATCGTTCGACCTGGAGTGAGTCAAAGTGTAAATCACATGACTTGGTTGTAGCCATAGAGACGTTGTCTTTGGCTTTGGACCTGTAAGACTAAAAGCTCAAACGTTGCTGAGCGTCGCAAAGAACGTAGGTGTGATCCTTGAAGTCCTATGCACCGAGAATGTTCTTTGAGTGCACTGGGCGTTGGACGGTCGGGCAAACGTCTGTGGCGAATGGTGCTTAATTTACACGTTGTTATTGCCAATATTTATATATGCTAATTCCTACAGGTAAGGAGCACCGCCACCCCAGGTAAGGGGTGGGGTAGTTATAATTTGGTCAGTTAATGCTGACCGTTGCTATTTTTGTCATCGTTACGGTGGAATGCCTCTTACAGGTGCAGCGGAGCCAGATGGGAAATAGCGGGATGGAGCTCATAACTGCTTAGCTATCCCTTGATGGCCAAAGCAAATTACTACGCTGATGTGTTTCCTAAAGGGATCGAACATACGTTGATGTGTGTCCTAAAGATCTTCCGGGGTTACCGCCACAGTGGGAGATTGACTTCGCTATTGAGTTAGTGCTAGGTGCAAAACCTGTGGCCCACTCGCCATATCGTGTTGCGCCAAAGGAGATGGCGGAACTAAAGGTTCAATTGCAAGAGCTATTGGAGCAAGGCTTTATACACCCAAGTATGTCACCTTGGAGCGCTCTGGTCCTATTTATGAAAAAGAAGGACTGAAGCTTACGGTTATGCATTGACTATCAAGAGCTGAACAAGCTGACGAAAAAGAACAAGTATCTGATTCCACGGATTGATGACTTGTTCGACCAGCTAGTGGGATCAACTATCTACTCGAAGCTGGATTTAAAGTATAGCTATTATCAGTTAAGGATTCGGAAATGTGACATTCCTAAGACAGTGTTTGGTACACGCTATGGTCATTACGAGTTCACTGTAATGCCGTTTGGGCAAATAAGTTAGCCATCGATATTCATGGACCTAATGCACCGAACATTTCGAGAGTACTTGGAATTGTTTGTAATCGTCTTTATTGACGACATATTAGTGTACTCTCAGTCTGAATAAGACAATGTGAACCATTTATGAATGGTGTTACACACCCTGAGAAAGAACAAGCTCTTTGCCAAGTTCTCAAAGTGTGAGTTCTGGCTATCGTCAGTGGTCTTTCTTGGTCATGTGCTAAGTGGAGACGGCATTGCGGTGGATCCGGCAAAGATAGTTGCGATACAGGAGTGGTCGGTTTTGTCTTCTGTGGCTGAAGTCTGGAGTTTTCTTGGACTTGTGGGCTACTACAGGCGCTTCGTAGAGAACTTCTCACGGATAGCCTTGCCTCTCACCATACTGACGAGGAAAGATCATAAGTTCGTTTGGAGGCCAAAGTGTACGCGAGCTTTGGAGGACCTGAAAAGTCGTCTGACTACGGCACCAATCTTGACAAGACATGTGGTTCGGACGACTATGAAATTTATAGTGATGCATCAGGGAGCGGCTTAGGATGCGTCCTTCTTCAGTTTTGTAAAGTGATAGCTTATGGCTCATGCTATTTGAAAGTGTATGAGCGAAACTATCTCGTCCATGACTTGGAGTTGGCGACGGTAATATTTACACTTAAACAATGGCATCACTATTTATATGGCATGAAAGTTGACATCTTCACGGACCTAAGAGCCTTAAGTATATGCTGGATCAGAAGGATCTAAATATGCGACATCGGAGGTGGATGGAGTTCCTCGGGGACTACACCTTCCAAATTCATTATACTCCTGGGAAGGGAAATGTAGTCACAGATGCTTTGAGTCGTAGGACTACGGCAAGGGCATGTTGGTTGCGGATGCATGATGAGCATCTAATCCAGGAGTTGGAGAACTTAGACATCTCATATGTGGACAAGAATGTTACTGCAAGTGCATGCCTGAACTGGACAGAGGTACAATATGACCTTGTGGAGAGGGTTCAACGAGCAATGGAACTCGATAAGAGTCTACAATGATATGCAGTGGATGGGTCAAATGCCCAATTCTCCTGGGATGATGGCCTTTTGCGAAAAGCTGGTCTTTTGTGCATCCCAAATGTGGGTAAACTACGGGAGGAATGATGTACGAAGCACATTTTGCAAAGTACTCAATCCACCTGGGGAGCACTAAGATGTACAAGGACATGAAGAAACTGTTCTGGTGACCATGTTTGAAGAAAGATATAGCACATTATGTGGCAAAATGTCAGACTTGTGCCTTATTGAAGGCTAAATGCCAGAAACATGGAGGTTTCTTGAAGTCGTTGCCGATTCCGGTATGGAAGTTTGATGATATTTCTATGGATTTCATGCATGGGTTGCCGAGATCTCAGAACGGAAACGATGTTGTGTGGGTGATCGTTGACCGGTTAACCAAAGTGTTGCACTTCATACCTAACAGGAAGGATGATTCAGTTGAGAAACAGGCTAAGTTGTACGTGTATAATATCGTACGATTGCACTGTGTGCCCCGTAGCTTTGTAAGTGATCGAGATGGGCATTTTACTTCAAATGATTGGAGGCTAATCCATCAGTTGTTGGGGACTAAACTAAAGTTTAGTATGACCTTTCATCCGCAAACGGATTGTAAGACTGAGAGGACCAACAGAATAATGGAGGACATGCTCCATATGTGCGCCCTGGATTTCAGGAAGAGGTGGGAAGATCACCTCTATATGATTGAGTTTGCCTACAATAATAGATATCAAGCTAGTATACAGATGGTGCCCTTTGAAGCTTTATATGGTAGGAAGTGTCGTACACTGTTAGCTTGGGCAGAAACATGCGAGTCAAAGCTATATAAACATAAGGAGGCTGAAGATGCAAATTTGACCACACGTACTATTCGAGAGCGGCTATTGATAGCCCAAGATAGGCAGGCGAAATACTACAAAGCCAAACACTGAAATGTGGAGTTTGTCGTGGGCGATTAGGTATACTTAAAGATCAAGCCATTCAAAGACGTATCCAGGATTTGGTGCTTTAAAAAGCTGAGTCCAAGGTATCTTGGCCCATTTGAAGTGGTGGAACGAGTTGGAGAGGCCGCCTATCGATTAGATCTATCAACGGAGCTAAGTGGCTTGCACGATGTGTTTCACATATCGGTGCTGCAAAAAGCTGTGAAAGAGCCAACTCAGGTGATTGCAAATGATCGAGTACCGGTCGATAGTGGGCTAATAATGAAGGTTAGGATCATTCAGATCGAGGATATGGAGATGAAGCTATTGGAAAACCCTAGTTTTGATTTGGGTCAGGATCACTACGTATTTAGGACTATTAGTTTGATCCATCATGTATAGCTAAGGTTCATAGGATGTGCTAAGTCAGAGGCTCTCAGAAATTTAAGAGATCAGCCAAAAGAAATCAGTCATGAGAAGAATTCAGAATTCAACCTTGGCGTCGAGCTCAGATCGACGAGATGAGTTCAGGCGTCGAGCTGAGATCAACGATCTCGGAGCACAGGTCTACGAGGCGTCGAACTCTATTCGACGATCTCCGAGCTCAGATCGATGTTTTCTATCCTAGACCAACTCCAATATCTCTGAGCTCAGATCGACGATAGTTGATCTCAGATCGACGATCATCTTGTTGAGATCGACGATTTCTGCCATCACACTGAACGCAAGTTCCCAGACAGATTTTCAGGATAACCTTGGTCCAATCAAAGTGAGCTGTTCATATTCTAACACAGCTTTATTACAGGACAGTTACAAGAATGCATTTATGGAGATTATAGCCGTTGGAGTAACTAAGAGGCAGCAGTAATAAATACAAGAATTCAAATGACTGTTGGCCTCCTATCAGAACATATACACAGAAATACAAAGGAACATAGAGAGTAAGAAGGAAGTGGAAACAGAATAGAGAAGAGAAGAAATAAAATAGAAAGAGATACATGAATCAGAGTTCCAGGAAGAACTCAACATCACCTGTACAACCAGTACTCTTCTAAGATCTACTATTCCAGGAAGCCTGAAGAAACAACTACTCTACTTTAGTCTGAAGGCTTACTGGAAGATCAACATCATCAAGGCTTCATCATTTACACTCCAAGACAACTCACATTTCAGCCTTTGCTGAAATCATCATTTGCTGGAGCAGTCATTCATTGAAGACCTATCACCCTTTGCAAAGCTTCCACTCCTGAACCTACTGCTAATCTCAGGGGGAGCTTTGACAACATCATCAAAATCCACTTGTTCTTCTCTTTGATTGTTGAACAGAGAAGACAACATCAAATTTTCTTTCCTCCTGTAAAAGGGTTCTTGAACTCCCTTCAAAAGTTCTGCTTGGTTTCTGAGACCTTGTCAAAACTCAGTTGTGGTAAGACACCTGATCAAAAAATCCAGTTTGGTTTTTGAGCACCTTATCAAAAGCTCATTGGTGCCCAGGACACATGATCAACTCTTCCTGCAGTGGATTCCTACCTAGGGTGGTAGAAGAGTGGATGTACCCAAGTTTAGGGGAACCACTATAAAATTCTTGTGTCGTCTGGTTTGCCTTTATTTCTGCTCTTTATTATTCTTGTTGTGTGTTTGCTCTAATCTCTAGGATAGATCTCACTTTCAATTGGTATCAGAGGGTGGTTGGTTATACAAAAACTAAACCATCACTAGGTTGGTTGTTTATATAGGCTAACACCTGAACCAAAAGATCTCTCTTTTGATCCATCCTAGTTAGATTAATTATTTTGTTTTTCACATAGCAAGAATATGGAATATTCTAGCACCAGACCTCCTAAGTGCAACATAAACAAATTTGCACTTTGGAAGACAAGAATTAAGTCATTTTTAGACAATATTGATGAAGAAATATTTTATGCCATTATGACAGGTCTCCCAACCTCAGCAACAACAACTAAAAGGGCCAGGCTAGTTGATGTCAGAGCCATGAATATCCTAGCACAGTCATTATCTGATGACTTGTTCCAAGAAGTTGTTGAATGATCAACAGCTAAGGAGATATGGGATTCTCTTCATCAAATAGCTTCTTAACCAGTGAATGGAACAACAGAAAGAAGCCACAACATCTTATTTGAAGGAGGAGAATCAGTATCCCTAGATGTTATTTGGGATGTATCAGATGATGAATCATCATTTGAAGATGAAGAGGAGGAAGCAAGGGCCAAAAAATTCTGCTTAATGGCCATCAATACTTCCTACAGTAGTTTAGAGGCTGAACAAATAGAAGGAAAATCAAAACCTGAAGAGGATCAGGTATTATCTAACTTTGTTTTCAGTTCAGTTAACTTAGAACTTCAATTTTGCTGCCAAGATTCAATAAAACCTGAGGAGGAAACACAACTTCTCAGAGGAATGTTTTCAGAATATATTCAAAGGAAGAAGAAACATTTTAATCGACAAAATGAGTTCAGACCGTCGAACTCAGATCGACGATCCTATATAAAATCATCGAACTCAGTCTGCTTTCTCATAAATTTGATTTATAATTATAAGGATAAACTATTTAAAATATTTTCAAATCCTTTTTCTATTTGGAACAAATTTATTAAGAAACATCTTTTCTTAGGGCTGCTTCTATCTTTTTGATATCTTGTTCAAAATTATGTTAGGATTTCTGTATGAGAATTCTCTGTCAGATAACTTTATATTTCTTATAGATCATTTTCTAAATTCATCTAGATTGAGTCCTCTACTCTAGTTGCATTGGTCAGCAGTGATCATGGCACTGGGTTTGAATCTCTTCTGATGAAAAAAAAATTCTATAGGAAGGAAGATATCAGACTTTGTTTTTCAGATTCAGAATCCTAATAAAATTTGCTGGACAAATATCATTTTTTATGCTAACATATCCCTTTCAAGGAGAGAGCAATCTCTACCATAGCCTTCTGCAGGTACCATCTATAAGAGTTAGTTGGATGACTCAATCAAAATCCAATTTTCAAAGTTATATCACAGTTACTGCATCAACATAAGGGAGATTGTAAAGCAAGCAGCAGTCAGTTTTAACAGCAACAGAATGCCAGCAGCAGTCAGTTTTTAACAGCAATAGAAGACATCAATGCAAAGCTTCTCTTTTTATATCTTATGCTTTATAATATTTATTGTAATTTTTTCTTGTAAATAGTAATCTTAACCCAAATATGGGGAGTGATAGTTTTACTTTCAATACTACCTAAACACCTAGAGGGGGGTGAATAGGTACTAATTCTTGTTTTAACTTAAAGCAGAATATAACTACAATATTGTAATATAGAACAAAAAAAATCTGCAGCAAACTCAGCACACACAATCACAGATTCTACAGCTACACAATTCACAGATTGCACACAAAATTTATAGTGGTTCCCCAAGGTCTTGGTACATCCACTTTCCCCCTTCACCTGTCTAGCAGTGTGCTAGATTCGGCCCAACTTCTTCCTTTAACTCAGATCCTCAGATCCTACAGCTCAGAATCCAGAAGGATTCCTACAACTCAGAACCCTATAAGGTTCCTACAACTCAGGCTATCAAGCCCTACCTCATCCTTGCCACAAGGCCTACAACTTAGAGAATACCTTCTCCTACAACTCAGGCATAAACAGCCCTACCACTCAGAGAACAAATCTCCTACACTCAGCCTTTATAAAAACAGGCTTACAACTCAGATCTATGAATAGATCCTACAAAATTTGATAAGGAATTTTTATAACCTCTTACCCCTATTGAGAGAGAAGGGATAAGAACTTTCTTGATCAGCTTCTTGAAGAGGCTGATGGCTGAAATCAACTTGATCTTAGCTTTCTTCAAAGCTTCTTGAATCTGAACTTAGTTGGGTTTATTTCCTTTGAATATCACTGATTGACAGCTTTTTCCTTAGATTCCAGAAAAAGATCTGAATCTTTTGACAGAATAGTTCAGTATCTGCTTCTTGATAGACCTGTGATTGTCTCCTTCTTGACTTTAAATAGCTGGAATTCTCTCTTTCCAAATCTCTTGAAGATACTTCTGAATTCTAGATTGAATTCAACTTAGACTGAATCTGAGTGGATGATCACTTCAGAATGTCTCCTTAGATCTTCTTACGAAGATATTCTTCTTTGTGACTTGTACTTTCTTGATCAGAGATCAATCTCTAATTATGTTAGTGGTGACAATTAATTATTATCTATATCTTCTTCCTTCTTCTGAATCCATCTATTTATAGACTTCATCCATGGTAACCGGCTGATCCGGTTTATAACTAACTTCTGACAAGTCTGACAGCTTCAGTAAACCTGTTGTAACTCATAGCTGTCAAGACATCAAACAGATCTTGAGCCTTTGTCTTTGTCAGCAAAGCGTCGAGTCTGTCTATCATAAAGTGTCGAGACCATCTGTCAAAATGTGTCGAGACCATCTGTCAATATGTGTCGAGACCATCTATCAATATGTGTCGAGACCATCTGTCAATATGTGTCGACACAAGTGACTTAAGTGTCGACACAGACTTTGTTGGTGTCGACATAGCTGCCTTGATGTCGACACAGCTTCTTGATACTACTTCTTGAGAATGTGTCGACACTGATTATTTGTATCGACACAAACACTTCACCATTCATCAGCAATCAACTTGGTCTAGACTCAGCTGTGTGTCGACACAAGTTTTGTTTGTCGACACAGTTGATGTAGATTCAGAACATAGCGTGTGTCGACACTACCTCCATGTGTCGACATAGTTGTTGTCAACTCTGCCTCTGTGTGTCGACACAGCCTCCCGGTGTCGACACATTTGATGTTGACTGACTATTTCTGTGTGTCGACACTGCCTCCCAGTATCGACACAAATTCACTGAGGTGTCGACAGAGCCATTTCCAAGTGCCGACACAATCTTACTGAAGTGTCGACACAGCTTCCTCAGGTGTCGACATATGGACTTAGAAATTTTTCTTTGCATTTTAGCACATTCTTAACCTGCACATATAAACTTAAAATAACATCAAATACACCTTGATGTATATCATTGAGCTAAGTTTGACTTGTCTAAATAAGGTACACATTTTCCAATGTACCCAACAGGGAGATTGTTGGAACACCCTAGTTTGGATTTGGGTCAGGATCACTATGTATTTAGGACTATTAGTTTGACCCATCATGTATAGCTAAGGGTCATAGGATGTGCTAAGTCAGAGGCTCTCAGAAATTGAAGAGATCAGCCAAAAGAAATCAGTCAAGAGAAGAATTCAGAATTCAACCTTGGCGTCGAGCTCAGATTGACGAGATGAGTTCAGGCGTCGAGCTGAGATTGACGATCTCTGAGCACAGGTCCACGAGGCGTCGAACTTCGTTCGACGATCTTCGAGCTCAGATCGACGTTTCTGTCCCAGACCAGCTCCAATATCTTTGACCTCAGATCGACGATCATATTATTGAGATCGATGATTTCTGCCATCACACTGAACGCAAGTTTCCAGGCAGATTTTCAGGATAACCTTGGTCCAATCAAAGTGAGCTGTTCATATTCCAACACAGCTTTATTACAGGACAGTTACAAGAATACATTTATGGAGATTATAGCCGTTGGAGTAACTAAGAGGCAGCAGTAATAAATACAAGAATTCAAATGACCGTTGGCCTCCTATCAGAACATATACACAGAAATATAGAGGAATATAGAGAGTAAGAAGGAAGTGGAAACAGAATAGAGAAGAGAAGAAAGAAAATAGAAAGAGATACAGGAATCGGAGTTCCAGGAAGAACTCAACATCATATATACAACAAGTACTCTTCTCAGATCTACTATTGCAGGAAGCCTGAAGAAACAACTACTCTACTTCAGTCTAAAGGCTTACTGGAAGATCAACATCATCAAGGCTTCATCATTCACACTCCAAGACAACTCACATTTCAGCCTTTGCTGAAATCATCATTTGCTGGAGCAGTCATTCATTGAAGACCTATCACCCTTTGCAAAGCTTCCACTCCTGAACCTACTGCTAATCTCAGGGGGAGCTTTGACAACATCATCAAAATCAACTTGTGCTTCTCTTTGATTGTTGAAAGGAGAAGACAACATCAACTCTTCCTTCCTCCTGTAAAAGGGTTCTTGAACTCCCTTCAAAAGTTCTGCTTGGTTTCTGAGACCTTGTCAAAACTTAGTGGTGGCAAGACACGTGATCAAAAAATCTAGTTTGGTTTTTGAGCACCTTATCAAAAGCTCATTGGTGCCTAGGACACCTTATCAAATCTTCCTGCAGTGGATTCCTACCTAGGGTGGTAGAAGAGTGGATGTACCCAATTTTAGGGGAACAACTATAAAACTCTTGTGTCGTCTGGTTTGCCTTTGTTTCTGCTCTTTATTATTCTTGTTGTGTGTTTGCTCTAATCTCTAGGATAGATCTCACTTTCAGAAGCAACTGTGAAATAATACAATCGGAATGGTCAAGGTCTATTGGGACAACTGTGACCGTGAGGAGCTGATATGGGAGCGAGAGCAAACCATGCGCGAAGAATATCCCAAGTTATTTTTAAAATGAAGTTGTAACTTTGTATTGCGAAAAGAAAATATGTGGTAACATATAAATTGTTGGTTTTTCTTATAGATGCATACAATTTCCGGACGAAATTTTTGTAAGGAGGAGAGGGTTGTAATACCCCAAAAAGGAGTAGTGGTCATTGGAGGCTATCGCGCGGCAATAGGCTTATCGCATGTGGTAGCTCAGTAAATTAAAAGACCAAGGGCTCGGGTTTTTACCGCCTGGCGATAGGAAGTTATCGCGTCACGGTAGCAAATGCCTTCGGCGAGACCACTCAATTCTTTTGAGGAATCATCGAGAGCTCTACCGCCAGGCGATAAGAGTTACCGTGCCACGTTAGTCTCTCGACGAGTGTCGAGATGGATTTCTCGAGTAACCGATCTACCGCCAGATGCTAGATAGTTATCGTGAGGCGATAGCTCTGGATAGCGGCCCCGACTGGTCAAAGCGGTTACCGTCTGTGATACCGCACGGCGGTAGGAGTTATCGCGCGGCGGTAGCTTTTATATAAAGGCTGGACTTGAGATCTTATATATTCTCGTTTTCTCTCACACACTCTCTTGCTTAGTTCTGGAGAGGGAAGAGGAGGAAAATTCCAAGAACTCTTGTGAGAATCGATCCAAGGTGTGTTTATGATCGGATCGCGAGTCGACGCTAGATCCGGGGAGGGGAAGTTGTGGCAATCAATTCCATCTGGATTAAAGATCACGGTCATGGCTCCGAAGAGAATTACAAGGGTAACAATTTTCTCCTTGGACAATTGAAGTCCTCAATATGCATACTTGCATGTACCCCTCACCAAAAGGTGAAGAAAGGGTAGTTTCCAATGGGTTGATCGGTATGATCCCCGTTTAATATTGCATATAGATCCGGAAATATAAAGTACGAAATAGACATGTTGTGTGAAGCCCATCCGGACGGGTTGGTATGGATTAGTGATGTTTATTTTTTGCATGCCAGAGAAGACTCCGAGTATAAATCTGTAGTTATAAAGAGTCTGAGGGTTGTACCCGGTAAAGGAGAGTAACAGGAAGTACTGGAGTTCAGCTCCAGGAAAGATCACAGTTCGTGGAACTGTTGATGTCGCCAGGCGATAACTCCTAGTAAGCTAAAGCTTTGTGTGGTCTGTCTCTAAGAGACATGGGGGTTATTACATGTGAAGCTGTGAGCTTAAATTGCCCAGCAATGGTGGGTGACAGCCTGAAATGGTACAAAACAGCATGGCTTATGATTGAGTTGAGTCGTGGAGGCCAACTACTAAGCTGTCAAGTTAAGTACCTCTAAACGACTGGGTTATCAAGTTAAGTACCTCTGAATAGGCAGTCAGTCATTAAGTTAAATTCCTCTGAATGACATAGCGTCACGTTAAGTACCTCTAAATGACAAGAGTTACCGTTAAGTTAAGTACCTTTGAACGACTTAGTCATCAAGTTAAATACCTCTTAACGTTGGTGATACACGGGAAGTCCGATACATCGAAAATGTGCCCTGAGTGCACGGGGCGTGTGGCCGATGATCCTACGTCTGTGGTGAATGGTGCGTAAATGCACTTTGTTGTTTCCAATATATATATATATATATATATATCTATATATATATATATATATATATATATATATATATATATATGCTACTGTTTGCAGGGAAGGAGAACCGTTGCCCTGAGTAAGGGGTGAGGTCATTATAAATTGGTCAGTAAAATGCTGACCATTGCTTTGTTTGCCGCATTTGTGTGGGCCGTTCGTGCAGGTGCATGAGAGCCAGGTGGGAAGTAGCGGGCTGAAGCCCTTATGATGCGATTGGCTGGCGCTTGAAAGTCCAAAGGCGAACTTTTTACTGTTTTCATGTGTGGCCGGCCTGCGTGCCGATGTATGAAGTCACTTGATGTAAATGAAACAGTTGTAAGGCTGAAAGGCCAAAACATGTGTTGGATTTGTATATCTATCATTCCTGTACAAGCTTTTGTAGTGGACATTCCTGTTGTTATGGGTTCTTAACTTAAAATGCTTCCGCTAGAATGATGTAAGTTAGGACACATTCATAATTGAATTTGGATTTGGAAACAAGAAGTAATCTCCTTACCTGTCCATAGTATATGGTGTCGGGCCCCGACCGGACCTTCTGTCATATGCTATACGACGGATGGGGTCATGACACATATCCTTAGTAACAAAATATTGTCGAAGATATTGTTTGGCTAGATCAATGCCTTCTTTATCATCACCAGTCAGAAGAATATCATCAACATAGACGGCAAGAACCACAAGACCTTTAGTAGTCTTGCGTATAAATAGGGAATGATCAGCAGAGCTTCGATTGAACCCAATAAGAGAAACAAGTCCACTAAACTTTTCAAACCAAGCTCGTGGACTCTGCTTTAAACCATAAACCGCCTTCTGAAGCTTGCATACCTGAGACTCCCCTTGAGCAACATACCCAGGAGATTGCTTCATGTAAACTACTTTTTGCAAATCACTATAAAGGAAGACATTCTTCACATCTAACTTAGACATCTCCCAGTCTCGATTAACAGCTACAGAGAAGTAACGCGTATAGTGCTGATGCGAGCAACGGGAAAAAATTATCAAAGAAGTCAACCCCATACGTCTGAGTAAACCCTTTTGCCACAAGCCTCGCCTTATAATGATCAATCGAACCATCTAGAAGATACTTAACAACAAAGACCCACCAACATCCAACCACATCAATTCCCAGAGATGGGGGAACAAGCATCCAAGTACCTCTCTCAGTTAATGTGTTTATTTCTTCAACATAGCGGCTTTTCACTGAGGAATGTCAAGATCTTCTTGATACATAGTCGGTATAACAGTAGAAGAGATAGCAAGAGCAAAATGCTTGCCAACTGGGAAAAGATGAGCATAGGAGACAACCACATCAATAGGATGCTTAGTGCATTGGCAAACACCTTTCCGCAGTGCAATAGGAAGATCAAGATCACTCTTGTCCAAGGGAGTAAATTCACAGCCAGAAGGAAGAGGAGGCCCGGGAACAGGTACAGAAGGCTCCAAGGGATAAGAATCAGTCTCGAGGGAAAGAGACGCCACAACATGGACAGTTATAGAAGGAACTGGCTCTGGCAGAGGTGTCGAGATAATATGCATTGAAGAAGAAGTATTAGAAGGCAAGAAAGAAGAAACAGGAGAAAAATACAGTGTATCCTCAAAGAATGTAACGTCAGCAGACACGTACTGTTTATATAGAAGAGGATCAAAACAGCGATAGCCCTTCTGAGTCCAACAATAACCAAGGAATATGCATTTAACAGAACAAAAAGAAAGTTTGTCACGACCAGGAGAAGGTATGCGAACAAATGTCGTACATCCAATAACTTTATGAGGTAAAGGAAATGGCTCGGCCTTGGGATATAAAATGGAAAATAGAGTCCTGCCCAGAAGGACAGATGAGGGTATCTGATTAATGAGATAACAGGAGAGAAGAACAACATAACCCTAATAGGACTGAGAAACATTCATTTGTAACAGAAGGCTGCGAGGAACATCCAAGAGATGACGATTCTTGTGTTCAGCAATACCATTCTGTTGAGAGGTATAGGGGAAAGAAGTTTGATGAATCAAACCATGGTTCGCACAAAAATCAGAAAATTATCGGCTGACATATTCCTTGGCATTATCAGTACAAAGAACTTGAATATGCACCTTAAACTGTGTCAAGATCTCATTATAAAATCGGTAAAGACAGTGTAAAGTTCAGAACAATCTTTCAGGAGATACAACCAAGTAAACATGGAAAAATCATCAATGAAAGTGATAAAGTATAAGCTACCTCTACCAACAGTGGCAGTAAGAGCAGGACCCCAGATATCAGAGTGAACGAGTTCAAAAGGACGCGAAGAACTACGACCCGTGCGTGCTGGGAAAGAAGAGCGATGATGCTTGCTAAACTGACAGGCACACTTCAAAGGGGAATCCTCTTGAGGAAGATCTGGAAGAAGTTGGTGGATGAGGCGAGAAGGAGGGTGGCTAAGACAATGATTCCATTGCTGAATGGATGAAGAAGCAGAAAGAGCAACGTCATGGTCAAGAAAGAAGAGGCCACCACGCACAATCCCAATACAAATCGTAGTGTTTGAGACAGAATCGAAGAAAGAACAAGTGGTAGCAGTAAAAGTAACTGTGTAATATAACTATGTGCAGAGAGCATGAACAGAGAGTAAATTGCACAGGAAAGAGGGGACATAGAGAGTGTCATCAAGCATCAAAGACGGAGTGAGGTGCACAGTGCATATACCACGCACAGGAGCAAAAGTGTCATCTGCAATAACAATAGGAGACACCTTATTCTGGTCGGTTAAGGAGGAGAACAAACGAGAATCGCCGGTCATGTGACAAGTTGCACCATAGTCAATAAGCCACTCATCAGAGGAGGCCACAATAGAACGAGTTGTAGAGGAGAAAAGAGAGGCCATCCTCAAGAGAGAAAGAAATCAAAAAGCAGAAAGACTAACCGCACGGTTAGAATCAAGCCGACAAAAGAGGTAAAAGAAGCGCGCAAGGGAAATCGCAGCGGCCAAGAATCAAAGAAACTGCGCGAGAAGACCGCACGGTCAAGGTGATAACACACCAGCAAAAAGAAAAAGAGTCGCGACCAGGATGCGGAGCCCTTAGAGGTAAGAGAAGCCTCAGTGGTTAGATAAGAAAGAAGAGGAGAAGAAAAGGGAGAGCGCGCACAAGGAAACTGTGCAACCAAGAAGGGCACAAGAAAAAATAGAACAAGAAGGAAAACAAGTCGCAGAAAGATAGCGACCACGAGAAAGAGACCATCAGAGACTCAAACCGCCCGTTTGAGTGAGAAGCTGGAAACGAACAGAGCGGACAGAATAGAAGCAGCGCGATGAGGACAAACAAGGGAGGGCGGGGAAGGAAACCGCATGGACAGAATAGAAGCCACGTGAAATGGAGCAAATGACCAATTCGCTCTGATACTATGTGAAAAAGAGCTAAATAAAGGTAAATTTTATTTATCCAAAAAGATAATTATTGCATAGTTATGTACCCTTATTTATAGAAAGTGGGGTAGAAGAGAGAATACAACCAACGATGTGGGACTAAATAAAATCCGCGCGGTCTGGGCGGTTTGACACTTTCAAACCGCTAGGCTACACAATACATAACAACAAAACCTTAGAACCTGGGTGGTGGCTAACACCATGACCGCTACGGCTAGCATCAGATCGCTGCGGTCAACCTCCAGGCCACTGCGTTTAACTATCCAAACCTCTGCTACAGCTAACATCAAGCCGATGTAAATACTGACAAATAGATCGCTAATCAAAACCTCCAGGTTGCTGACCAGACAGGCCGCTGGTCCAAATCACCAGGTCGCTGACCAGACAGTTCGCTGGTAAAAAACTCCATGTTGGAACACCCTATTACTAATTTGGGCAAGGATCACTATGTTTTTAGGAAATTGGTTTGACCTAGTTGTATAGTTGAAAAGGTCAAATTAGAATGAGTCTAAGGGTTAGAACTTAGGTTTGAATATGCCCCCAAGACCATTCAAAGTTCAGAATTCAGTGCTAAGACAAAGACAATTTGCGTCGAGCTCAGGTCGACGAAACGTCGAACTCAGTTCGACGTTCTATGAGCTCAATTCTACAAGACGTCGAACTCCGGTCGACGATCTTTGAGCTAAGATCTACGTTCTGTCTTCAGCTATTTTTCAAGTCGCTGAGCTCAGGTCGACGATCGTAGAGCTCAGGTCGACATTTTCTGTCTCTAGTATAAATCCAATCTCTGAGCTCAGGTCGACGATAGCTGAGCTCAGGTCGACGATTTCTGTGAGAGATCGACGCTTTCAGAATTCAAATTCAAGAACAGTTATGGAATTCATTCAGATTTATTTCCTGCATTTATTGCAAAGGATTATGTAGCCGTTTCAAGCCATTTAGAGCAAGTTTCAAGGAAGGCTAAAAGGAATGTTACTTAGGACATTCCCCAGAGAAGGTTGTCAATTATGGAAGTCATTTATGACTGAGTAACGACCATCTAAGTCAGAATCTGATACACTCCTACAGAATATATTTTTGAATAGGAGATAAAAGATCAATACAATAAGATAGACAAGAGCATACAGGATTATCAGATTGAGAAAAAGAGTTACAAAAGAGAGATCAAAATATACTCTGATCAAGAACTCATCTTCTGGAACATACAGATTCACTGAGTCAAAATCTTCAAGAACACAAGGAACTTTTCTGTGGAGGAGATCATCTGCTATTCTACTCCTCCAAATCCTCAAGAGTTCAAAAGCTTCAACATCAAGGACTCCAGACATCACACATTTCAACATCTGCTGAAATCATCTTTTGCTTTAGATCTGAAGCAACTAAAGACCTATCACCCTAGCAAAGCTCACCTTCCTGAACCCTTACAGATCTCAGGGGGAGCTTTAGCAATATCTTCCACTTGTCTTCTCTCAGACTGTTGACAGAGAAGAACAACTCAACTCTTTCTTTCTTTTTCCTTTCCCTCCTGTAAAAGGGTTTTTCAAAACTCCCTTCAAAAGTTCTGAAACTGGTTTCTGAGACCTTGTCAAAACTCAGTGGTGGCAAGACACCTTATCAAAAAATCTAGTTCTGGTTTTTGAGCACCTTATCAAAAGTTCATTGGTGCCCAGGACACCTGATCAACTATTCCTGTAGTGGATTCCTACCTAGGGTGGTAGAAGAGTGGATGTACCTAGGTTGTTGGGGAACCACTATAGCTCCTTGTGTTATCTGGTTGCTGTATGTTTGAATTTGCTGTGTGCTGTGTGATTTCTTATTTCTTGCTTTAGTTTTTATTTCACTGTAAGCACCTTACACATATACATAAATTAAGTCTTCCACTCCTTTATAGTTTTAATTGTAAATTTATTTTAAAATACTCTATTCACCCCCACCCCCCGCTAGAGTTAAGGTAGATCTTTCCCTCACTTTTAATTGGTATCAGAGGGAGGTTGGTTATTCAACATCTGAATTTTCAACAGATTGGATGAACAGGCTAACACCTGAACCAAAAGATCCTTGATAAGATAAACCTTCTATAGAGGATAGTTATTACTCTTTGTATTATATTTACTTTCATACAAAACCATGGCACAGAACAAAGACTATGTTAGCTCCAGACCTCCAGTGTACAACCTTTCTAAGTTTGCACTTTGGAAGGCAAGGATTAAGCTTTACATGAATTCTATTGATGAGGACATTTTTAATTCTATGTTGACAGTTTGTCCAAGACCCCCAGTAATCACAAGTACAAGTGTTGTTCCACCTCCTTCAGGAACAGATGCAGAAATAAAGAAATTGAAAGTTGTAGATGCAAAGGCTATGAACATCCTTGCTCAGACCATGTCTGATGAGATATTCCAAAAGGTGGCTGAATGCAGTTCAGCAAAAGAGATATGGGACAAGTTATCTGAAATTGTTTCAGGATCTGCTGATGAAAGGAAGGACAGGAGATCCCATCTCATAAGCCAATATGAGAACTTCATGAAAGGAGAAACTGAATCAGTGGCTGACATGTACAACAGGCTCAGCCTAATAGTCAGTGAACTAAGAACACTGGACAAGGAGATCTCTCTAACTGAACTAAATGACAAGATCCTAATGTGCTTCCCTAGCACTTGAGACTCAATAATCTGGCCAATCAAGGATATCAGAATCCTAACTGAGATTACTACTGAAGCTTTGTTGGGCAAGCTTAAGTCTTATGAGCTGCTCATAAAGAACAGAGAGGAAGAACAAAAGGCTGCTTCTCCAGCCATCAGAAAGGAGAAGACCATAGCATTCAAAGCTACAGAAGATCTGTCTGAAGACAAGGTCATAGGCAATGAAGAATTGATGAGTTTGCTGGCCAAAAGATTCTATAAGATGGCAAGGAAATATTTCAGAAAGTGGTCATCCAGAGGGCATGAGAAGCCAAGGTATGACAAGTCAAATAATAAAGAAATAATCTGTTTTGGATGCAGGAAACCAGGCCATATTGTGCCTGACTGTCCAGAAAATCAGAACAAGGACAAGAAGAACAGGAAAGAAAGGAGAAAATACAAGGACTCTAGGGGAAACAACAGCAACAAATCCTCCTCCAACAAAAATAAACATACAAGGAAAGGGTTTGTAGCTGAAAGCTGGAGTGATACTGAAGAGGAATCAGAAGCCTCATCAAGCTCAAGTGAAGATGAGGATGATGCTAAAGAAAAGGAATTCTGTAGGATGGCTATCAATGCCTCTCAGTAAAATTCTAATGCAGAATAAGAATCAGATTCAGAATCTGAAACTCAAACTGAAGAAGACCAGGTAATAGACTCCTTTGATTTTGATTCAGAGGACTTTAGATCTGAATTTAAGGCACTTTGTTTAGACCTGTTAAAGTCTGAGAAAGAGATTATCTCTCTCAGAAATCAATTGTCTGAACATAGCACCTTAAAATCAGACAACCTCAAACTCTCTGAGGAGTTAGAATGTTGTAGGGAGGAGATAGCTTCACTGAAAAGTGAAGCTATCCCAAGCAAAGAAGTTTGAAGAATCCCTTAATGGGAGAAACATCAGACTGATGGACATCACAAGCACAGAGAACTCAAGATTCAACAGTACACTAGGCTTGGGTGCTTCATCCAGCCAACCTATAGTGTTAACAACCCCAATTAAATTTATTTCTGATAAAGGAAAGGGTGTTGTAGAGGTAGCTAGGAAGAATCCTGATTTACCTAAGGAAAATACAGTTCAACAGAAAACGTCGAACAGAGGTCGACGATCGTCGAACAGAGCTTGGCGATCTCAGGCTGGATCGTCGAACTCAAATCGACGACTTCTGAACTCTGAACTCTGGTATAGTCGATCTTCAAACGGAGCTCGACGATCTGACCCAAGATCGTCGAACTCAGGTCGACGATCGTCGAACGGAGCTCAGAGCTTTGAACATTCTTTCAGAGGTAAATCTAAAATCAATCATAGAAGTCCCTCATCCCAAAGCTTCAACCCTTATACTGAATGGATAGTGCCTCCTAGGAGATACCATCCTGAAGGATATAAGAGTCAGCCAGGGATGTCTTTTATTTCTGAGATTAAAGGTTATCAACCGAGACCCAAGGTAAACTGGGTCAAAAACATATAAATTGTTTATGTGCAGATGAATACCTATCCGCAATGAACCAACACTGGTATCTGGATAGTGGGTGCTCAAAGCACATGACAGGGAGCAAGGAGAATCTCACATCCTTCAAAGCCAAACTTGGACCCAAAGTGATTTTTAGTGATTCAAACTTTGGTCAAACAAAAGGATATGGTGATGTTCAGATTGGCTCAGTCACATTCAAGAAGGTGGCTTATGTGGAAGGACTGAAGCACAACCTAATAAGCATCAGTCAACTCTATGATGAAGGATATCAAGTAACATTCAACAAATCCTTATGCAAGATCAAGTCAGAGGATAACATAATAGTGTTAACAGGTAAAAGAAAAGGTAACATTTATCTTGTAGATTTCCTTTCAACCAACATAGATATCTGCTTATTTAATTCAGTCTGCAAACCAAATGATTTATGGCATAAGAGACTAGGACACTTAAACCTTAGAACCATTGCTAGGCTGTCCAAGGACAACCTTGTTAGAGGACTACCTTCTGACCCCTACAAGAAGGAAGGACTCTGTAGGGCCTGTCAATTAGGCAAACAAACTAAAAATAGTTTTAAGTCACTTAATAAGAGTGATTCACCTAGGATTTTGTATCTGTTACACATGGATCTTTTTGGACCCATTACAGTACAAAGCTTAGGATGGAAATCTTACACTTTAGTGATTGTAGATGACTTCTCTAGATTCACATGGGTGTTCTTCCTGAGGAAGAAGTCTGATAACTTTAAGTGTTTGACAGATTTTCTCAAATGCATACAGATTGAGTTCAATACTCACATTGCCCTGATCAGAAGTGATCATGGGACAGAGTTTGATTCTCTTCTTATGCAAGAGTTCTGTTAAAGTGAAGGGATCAGACATACTTTCTCAGCTTCTAAAACTCCTCAACAAAATGGGATTGCTGAAAGGAAGAATAGAACCCTAATTGAATCTGCTACTATATTATTGACAGATGCTCACCTACCTCTATATTTTTGGGCAGAGGCAGTGAACACCTCCAACCATGTGTTGAACAGAAGTTTGATACATAAACTGAAGGGCAAGACTCCCTATGAATTGCTCAAAGGGAAGAAACCTAAAGTAGACTATTTCAAAAATTTTGGTTGCATTTGTTATATTCACAATAATGACAAGAAGTATTTAGCAAAATTCCAAGCTAAAGCTGATGAAGGAGTGTTTCTGGGATACTCCATGATTAGTAAAGCTTATAGGGTTTATAAAAAAACTTCTCTTAAAATTTAAGAATCTGTTCATGTATCTTTTGATGAGACTAACATGTGTTACAAGGAGAAGTCTACTTTTACCATAGAACCATTGCAGGTACACTCTCTTTCAGAAAATTTGGACAGGTTACACATTGTAGAAAAGGATTCAGTATATTCACCTATCCAACAAAGAGCTGAAATCAGTGAAGATGAAGAGGATACTCAACATCTTGATGATCAACATCTTGGAAAAAACCATTTTGAAGAGCCAGTTGTTGTTCCACAAGAGGAAACAACAACACAGGTTGGTGAACAATCAACACCCCCTGTTGATTTAGTAACAACAAGAGATCACCCAATCTCCCAAGTGATTGGAAACATCTCAGCTGGTGTGCAAACCAGAAATCAGGTCAACAAGAACCTGATGCACACCTGCTTTCTATCTTAAGTTGAGCCTCAATCCATTCAAGATGCAGAATAAGATCCACACTGGATCATTGCTATGCAAGAGGAACTACATCAATTTGAGAGAAACAAAGTTTGGGAACTAGTACCAAGGCCTAAGGATCACTCCATTGTTAGAACAAAGTGGGTGTTCAGAAACAAGTTGGATGATCAAGGAGTTATTGTAAGGAACAAGGCAAGGCTAGTTGCTCAAGGTTATTCTCAAGAAGAAGGGATAGACTATGACAAGACCTTTGTACCAGTAGCAAGGTTAGAGGCCATAAGAATATTCCTAGCTTATGCAGCTCACAAAGGTTTCAAGGTCTACCAAATGGATGTGAAGAGTGCATTTCTCAATTGAGACATCAAAGAGGAAGTCTATGTTAGACAACCTCCAGGTTTTATCTCTACAACTTATCCTGACCATGTTTTCAAATTGCATAAAGCATTATATGGTCTCAAGCAAACTCCTAGAGCATGGTATGAGACCTTAGCATGCTTTCTTCTGAAAAATGATTTTATAAGGGGTAGAGTAGACCAAACTCTTTTTATTAGAACCCATAAGTCCCATACCCTACTAGTACAAATATATGTAGATGATATCATATTTGGGTCTACTGATTCAAATTTGTGCAAAAGATTTTCAAATCTGATGCATTCTAAATTTGAAATGAGTAGCATGGGTGAGCTTTCCTTCTTCCTAGGATTGCAAGTCAAACAACATGCTGAAGGCATATTCACTTCTCAAACCAAGTATGTAAAAGAACTGGTTAAGAAATTTGGTATGTCTAAAGCATCTTGTATGAAAACCCTTATGCCTACCAATGCTGTATTAGATGTTGATGAACATGGAAAACATGTTGATCAGACAACATATAGAGCAATAATTGGCTCTCTATTGTACCTTACAGCTAGTAGACCTGATATAATGTTTGCTACATGTATATGTGCTAGATTCCAAGTAAGCCTTAGAGAGTCACACCTAATATTAGTTAAGAGGATTCTTAGGTATGTAAAAAGTTGTTCAAATCTAGGCCTCTGGTATCCAAAAGACTCAGGATTTGAATTAGCTGGATTTTTAGATGCTGATTATGCTGGATATAGAGTAGACAGGAAAAGCACCAGTGGAACCTACCAGTTCCTTGGTGATAGACTTGTCTCCTGGTTCTGTAAGAAACAAACATCTGTGTCCACTTCAACTGTTGAAGCTGAATATATGGCAGCATGCAGTTGTTGCTCACAGATCTTGTGGATTCAAAACCAGCTCCTACACTATGGCTACAACTTAGAAGGGTCAAAAATATTTTGTGATAACACCAGTGCTATTTCTATAGCACAAAATCCAGTCCTCCATAGTAGGACAAAACACATAGAGATTAGGCATCACTTTCTAAGGGATAATGTTGAGAAAAATAAAATTGAACTTCAGTATATCCCAACTGATTTGCAAAGGGGAGATATTTTCACCAAACCTTTGGATGAAAAGAAACATACCTTCTTCCTAAATCAGTTAGGAATGTTAGATGGAGGAAGTTTAAAATAAATCCCAAGATTTTAAAACTCTAAAAACAGACCAAGACTAGGCTAAAAACTTGTTTTTTCTAGTGTATGTAGGCTGTTTTCTGTCTCTAAACAACGCTCGACGTTTTCCCCAAAAATCGTCGAACGCAGATCGACGCTTTCCAATAGCGTCGACTAGAGTTCAGCGTTTTCCAATCAGCTCCAATCTATCTTCTTCTGGTCGATCGGAGATCGATGCTCTCCAATGTCGTCGAATGGAGATCAACGATATTGAAGACTCTTCAGATTCCATTAGAAGCTCAGATCGTCGAACGGAGTTCAACGATCTTTCCTTTCCGGCGTCGAACCCTAATATAAAATCATTCTTTCGGCCGTCGTTCTTCTCTTGCGCTTTCATACTCTCTGCAAACTTTTTCTTTCCCTCCAAACTCTACTGCACTTGGTTGTGTTTGTTACTTTTTGCAGGTACATAATGGCTGTGAATGTTGCCGCTCTCGCCAAGATGAAATTTGATACAGGATTTGATATAGATATGGATTCGTTTGACGGCAGCGATCAGGTTTTCAAAGACATTCTGGAACTCTTCAGAGAACAACAGTTAGTGCATATAATGTCCACCAGGATGAAGATCGCCGCAGATGAAATTAAGGAATGGGTATTTACAGCACATAATCTGGATTAGAATACCCTTGTTGGTACTATATGCGGGACTCAGGTATCAATATCACCTACTCTCCTGACTTAAGTATTTCATTTGAGTACTGGAGATGATTCTGTTGAACTTTCGGGAGAGGAATCTGCTTTAATGTTAGACAGAATGGGTCACTCTGCAGAAAACCCTAACAAATTATTGAAAAAGAACTTATCTATTGAATTTAGATTTCTGGCTGATGTTGTGGGGAAAGTGCTACTGGAAAAGCACTCAGTACATGATATTATATCCAGGTATCAGTTCTATTTGATGGGAGCCCTAGTGGATAAGAAACACCTGAACTGGGGAGAAATTTTCTTTGATTTGATAAAGAAGAAAATAAACAAAAGTTATGTGAACTTTGGGAGGATCTTAGGGGTATTCCTGCACTCCAAGTGCCCTGAACTGCTAGTCTCAAATGGGATGCACATCAATGCATCAAAAAGGCTAACATGTGCCCTGTTTGGGAAATGGGACAGGCAGATAATCAAGCCAACCAGGACTACCACTGTTTCAGGCACAAGGACCATTGCAGTCTCTTCCCCTCAGGCCCCTGCCCTCATTGAGGAATTGCCTGCCTCCGCCTCTTCTCCTCCTTCTCCACCTCCTACTGTTTCTACCTCCACCTCCTCATCAACCATCTACACATCCATCTCCTCCCCCATTACCATTTCATCACCAATTTCACCTCCAGCCACCTCAGAACAATTCCATCCACTCCACTACTATCCACCTCTTGACATTCCATCCTTCAACATTTTGGAAGATTCCTTCATGGATGCTTCCCCTTCCTCACCTGCTGAGCTTCCCTCTACCTCTTCATATCAACAACTTCTGCATGATATTCTTACCCAACCATCCTTCACACCATCCATCTCCACACCCATACCATATATCTCCACCATCCCAATTTCTCAACCAACCATCCTACCATCCACAATACCATCTCCCACAGTCCATCCATCACCAGCCCAAATCTTTCCATCCTCCACCTCTACTCAAGTCACACTTTAGCAAGTGGATCTATCAGCTTTGGAAGATAAGCTATATAGGATACTGGCCCCCAAGCTAGTAAGCCTGTTGGAGACCTCCATGGCTCCACTCCTGAAATCAATAAAGGAGTTATCTGACAAGCAATCCTCTCTCTCTTCTCCTCAGGAGATCCCTTCTATGGGGTGCCTTGATCCAGTTATCACTGAATCAAGGCAGGGGGAGATGCCCTATGAAGCTGAGGTAGTGCCTGCTGCTCCTGAGGAATTGCTGCTGCCAAAGATTTCTACTCCAGCTCTAGTACTAGTACTCACAGTGGACCTCAGGTTATTGTTGTCTGCATTTGAGCTTCTTCATAGAAGCTGTTTATCAACTTAGGGAGTTGAAGACCTTACTAAGTCCATTGTGCCTACTGTTGTATGTGATCCCAGCCTGATTATCTCTTATATCAATTCTCTTAAGGCTGAGGAAGTTTCTGCTTGTGTTGTTGCTGCTGCTGAGGTTGTTGAATCTATAGACATTGATATGTTATATGTTGTTGATGCTGCTGATGTTGATGAGCTTGATGTTTACCTAGAAGAACCTATTGTTTCTGAGGTTCCTCCTGCTCTTGCTGCTCCAGAAGTTCCTGTCTCTACTCCTGCTGCTACTATAATTGTTTCTGCTCCTATTTTGTCTGCTGAGAAGTTAAAACAAAGAGAAGAGTACATCAAAAGCATTGATGATCTATATGATAGACCCCAGAGTTCAGATAGTGACAAATTCAACACTGACTCTGATGATTCTGCTGGCACCATTGCCAAGAAAAGGAAAGCAAGAAGCAAAGCAATTGTTGGTACCCTAGTTTGATTTGAGTTTAGTCTTGTCTTTTTTAGTCCCTTGACCCATGAATTATCTATGGTCAAAGGTCAGGTGTCTAGCTGTAGAGTTCCCAGCTTATCCAGATAAGAATTTGGTTAAGTTGTGTGTTCGTTCGACTATAGTCAAACGTTGCTCGACTATCGTCTATCGGCTGATCGACGATCGTCTATCAGTTGGTCGACGTTATGTCTGCGTTGATAGCTCGACTATCTGTTGATAGGTCGACTATCTGTTTGTCTTGATAGTTCGACTATCTGTTGATAGGTCGACTATCTGTTTGTCTTGATAGTTCGACTATCTATTGATAGGTCGACTATCTGCTTGTCTTTGATAGTTCGACTATCTGTTCTGATAGTTCAACTATCTGATAGTTCGACTATCTGTTGATAGATCGACTATCTGTTTTGCTTTGATAGTTCGACTATCTGTTGATAGGTCGACTATCTGTGTTGCCTTGATAGTTCGACTATCTGCTTGGATAGTTCAACTATCTGATAGTTCGACTATCTGTTGATAGATCGACTATCTGTTTTGTTTTGATAGTTCGACTATCTGTTGATAGGTCAACTATCTGTCTTCTGTGATAGGTCGACTATCTGCTTGATAGGTCGACTATCTGTATTTGTTTGGTAGTTCGACTATCTGTCAGGATAGATCGACTATCTGATAGCTCGACTATCTGTTCTGATAGGTCGACTATCTGCCGAGGTAGTTCGACTATCTTCTTTGATAGTTCGACTATCTGGATCGTTCGACTATCTGTCTGATAGATCGACGATCTCCATGCGCCGTTCGACGATCTCCGAAGGTCGTTCGATGTTTTGCTGTATGCTCTTATTTAGTTTGTCGTCTTCTGTGATGTGACTAAATTAATATCTATTTTGGCATATTTTATAATAGATTATCTGAATATTTTGTAACATTATTTCCATACAATATCAGTTCTATTCTATATGCATGAGCTAATCTTTTCTGACAAAGTTGTTTGTCTTGTAGCTGAGATATGCAATCTGCTTTATCTGCCAGGCTGTCCTTTATAGCCGTTAGACTCAAAAAGTCTTCCTTGGCCGTAAAGAGTTCTTTATGATGTGACTTTATCTTATATTATTTCATCAGAAGTATTTACAGCTTCTTAGAAAGCTTTATCCTTTTATAGGATATCTGCCTGCTGTAGTTTGTTTTTGCTTTATGCTTTTTGCAGCCCAGCTTGCAGAGTTCAGAAAATGACAAAATTCAAACTCAATTAGAGCCATTGCTGCTGCTGTTATATAAAGACTTCTTTGAAGAAGAAATCAACTAGTTCACAGAGATAAGAAATTCATTCAGCAAGCTTCAGCAAGAACAAGTTTAACTGCTCTCAGCAATCTTCACTCAACTGAGAAGTGTTAACTCTTCTGCTCTTCTTCAACCTGAGTTCTCATGTTTCCAAGAAGTTCGGACTCAGAGATTTTTTGAAGAAGAAGAAGAAGAAGATAGCTGCTAGAAGATTTTCTATTTTATTATTTTATATCTTCTTGTAGTTCTTCCTTCAGTTTTTACTGAAGAGTTTCTGCACTGAAGCAAGACTTCACCTGGACGTTCTTTGATCCAGGGGGAGCCTTGATTCTTTTAGAGCTCTCTAGCTCAGTGCAAGTTATTGTGCTTCTCTAATCTATTGTAAAATAGAGAAGACACTTTAACCCCTTTCCCCCTCCTGACCAGGGTTATTACTCCCTTCAAAAGTATCCATTGGTGGCAGGGCACCTGATCAAAAACCTGTTGTTGGTTTTTAGACACCTGATCAAAAGTCTAAAGGGTTTCTAGATCTACCTGAAGCAGATCTTGTGGTGGCAGGGCACCTGATCAAAAACCTGTAGTGGATTCCTACCTTGTTGGTAGAAGAGTGGACGTACCCAAGTTGTTTGGGGAACCACTATAAATTCCTTGTGTCGTCTGGCCTGCTTAATTTAATTACTTGCATTGTGGCTGTGATTAGATATAACTAGGTTTGCTAGTTGCTGATTAGGATTTCCAAGCCTTAACTGTAATTACAGTTAGCTTGAGTTTGTGCACAACACTTGTGTTAGGCTTTAGGGTTATCTCCTTATCTATAATCTTTTCATTCCGCATTTCACTCCAAGGGAGTTGGGTAGACTATTAAGTTTTGTCTAGTACAAAATTTGATAACTCTATTCACCCCCCCTCTAGAGTAGTATCTATCCCTTCACTTTCAATTGGTATCAGAGGGAGGTTGACTAACTGTATAGGCTAACACCTAAGTCACAAGATCCTGATAGATACCAAAGTTTATAGATATTCACTTTCACTATCATGGCCCAGTCCAAGGATTATTCCAGCACTAGACCTCCAGCATGCAACTTAGCTAAGTTTGGCATCTGGAAGACAAGGATCAAATTATATATGAATTCTATTGATGAAAGTATTTTTGCTTCTATTTTGTCAGGACCCCCAAGAGCACCTGATGTTGCTTCTGCCTCATCATCTGATATGAGTGCAGTGCCTCCTCCAGACTACAATGATGAGTACAAAAAAGGCAAAAATAGCAGATGCCAAGGCAATGAATATACTAGCTCAGACAATGTCTGATGAAGTATTCCAGAAGGTTGCTGACTGCTCTTCAGCAAAAGCAATGTGGGATACATTGAACCAGATTGTAGCTAGTTCAGCTGATGAAAGGAAGGACAGAAGGTCCAACCTTATCTCACAATATGAAAACTTCAAGAAAACTGATGCTGAATCAGTTGAAGCCATGTATATAAGGCTCAGCTCAATCATCAATGAGCTGAGGACCCTTGATAAGGATATCTCATTGACAGAGGTCAATGATAAGATTCTTATGTGCTTCCCTAGCACATGGGATCTGAGGATCTGGCCCATCAAGGAAGCCAGAAGTACAACAGAGATCTCAACAGAAGCTCTTCTCGGCAAGCTCAAATCCTTTGAGCAAGTGCTGAAGACAAGGGAAGCAGAAGCTGAAGCAAAGACCCCTACTCCAACAAGAAAAGAGCAATCTCTAGCTCTTAAGGCTGCTGATGCTTCTGAAGGCAGCCAATCCAATGAGGAGCTAATGGCATTATTTGCCAAGAGGTTTCTCAAGATGGGGAGAAAGGAATTCAGAAAGAAGTCTTCACGCTATGAAGACAAACCAAGGTATGATCGTTCTCCTGCTTAAGAAATTATCTGCTATGGTTGCAGGAAGCCTGGACATATCTTACCAGATTGTCCAGAGGAGAAGAACAAAGATAAGAGGAAAGAAAAGGAACAGCACAGGAAGCACTCCAAGCCATCCTCCTACAAGAACAAAAAGAAGGAGAGAGGTTTCATTGCTGAAACCTGGAGTGATTCTGATGAAGAATCTTCCTCCTGTAGCTCCAGTGAGGATGAGGAAGAGAAGAAGGCAAAGGAAGTTTGCCTGATGGCAATAGATGCCTGCAGCAATCATTCAGCTGCAGAGAGTTCAGATTCAGAGGAAGAAATGCCAACAGAAGATGAGGTACTATCGTCTTATGATTTTACTTCAGCAGAATTCAAATTAGATTTTAAATCTTTATGCTTAGATTTAATTAGTTCTGAAAAAGAAATTAAAGAACTTAGACATAGGCTAGCTGAATCAGAAATCATATCTACTGAAAATATTAAGTTAAAGGAAGATCTCACTAATTATAGTGAAGAAATTAAGTTTCTTAAAATTGAGTTAGCTAAGTCTAAAAGGTTAGAAGAATCACTAAATGGTAGAAGCCTTAAGCTATTAGAGATAACCAGCATGACTAACACTAGGTCAGGTAATAACAAATTAGGCTTAGGAGCTTCTCCCAGTGAACCACCCATTATTCTTAAAAATAATCTTTCAACTCCAATGAACTTTGTTTCAGCTAATGGAATGAAGAACACTGAGCAAGTAAATCAAGTTAATAAAACTTTAAATAAATCTAAGAGAGAAAAGAGGAAGAAATTTTTTAAAGAAATACAAAGAGCGTCGAACGCTGCTCGACGATCGGAAGCTCAATGGTCGAACGAAGCTCGACGATCTGAGCGCCCATCGTCGAACGTCGATCGACGTTTTTAATATGATTTTCAAAATTATCATCAGTACCATAGAAACCTAAATGAAAATAGAAACCCTAGGTTCGTTGACCCATCATCTGCATGGAGAATTCCACCTAAGAGATCTCACCCATTAGGTTATCACCCTCAGCCTGCATTCTCATTTATTTCCAGCTTCTCTTATGTGAAAAACAAGGGACCCAAGGTTACCTGGATCCACAATGTCTAAATGAATTTCTTGCAGGTGAAGGCCTATCCTATCACTCAAAATAAGTGGCATTTGGATAGTGGATGCTCCAAGCATATGACAGGAAATAAGAGTCAACAGTCAAAGTTCAAAGCCAAGCTCGGCCCAAAGGAAATCTTTGGAGATTCAAGCTGTGGTCAGACAGAAGGCTATGGCAGAATCACTATTGGAGCTGTTACTTTCAAGAGAGTTGCATATGTGACAGGACTGAAGCACAATTTGATTTCAGTCAGCCAGCTATGTGATGCTGGCTACCAGGTTTCATTTTCTAACTCTTCTTGTAATATTACTTTAAATAATAATGTTGTTTTAGTAGGCATTAGATTAGGTAATATTTGTTTAGTAGATTTTAATTCAACTGACTCTGAAATCTGCTTGTTTAATGAAGTAACACTTAATAACAATTCTTTGTAGCATAAGAGGCTTGGTCATGTTAACCTTAAAAATATATCTAGGTTATCTAAACACAACCTTGTTAGAGGTTTACCTTCTTGCCCCTACAAGAAGGAGAGCCTATGCAAGGCGTGTCAACTAGGCAAGCAAACCAAGAATTCTTTTAAATCAGTAAATAAAAGTGATTCTCCTAGAATCCTGTATTTATTACATTTGGACCTATTTGGCCCAATAAATGTACAGAGTTTAGGAGGGAAGTATTACACCCTAGTCATTGTAGATGACTTCTCTAGGTTCAGTTGGGTGTTCTTTTTGAGAACTAAGGCTGATAACTTCAAAGCCCTTACAGACTTTCTATTATGTGTGCAGACTGAGTACTCTACTCATATGGCCTTGATCAGAAGTGATCATGGTACTGAGTTTGACTCTCTTCTCATGCAAGAATTCTGTGAGAGAGAAGGTATCAAACATAGCTTCTCAGCTCCTAGAACTCCCCAACAAAATGGGATAGTTGAAAGGAAAAAATCGAACACTCATTGAAGCTGTTAGTACATTGTTGGCAGATGCTAATATGCCTCTTTCCTATTGGGCAGAAGCTGTTAGTACAGCCAATTATGTCTTGAATAGAAGTCTGATACACAAGCTTAAGTGTAAAACTCCTTATGAGTTGCTTAAAGGAAAGAAACCTAAAATTAATTATTTTAGAATATTTGGTTGTATAGTGTACATTCATAATAACAATAAAGAATACCTTAGAAAGTTTGAAGCAAAAGCTTCAATGGGAATTATGCTTGGATATTCCCAAGTAAGCAAAGCTTATAGGGTTTATAACAAATCAACCTGTAAAATTGAAGAATCTGAGCATGTATCTTTTGATGAGTCTCAGATGTTTTACAAGGAGAAGGAAAATTCTCCTTCCTCCAGTTCATTGCAGGTACCTGATGCTACTCAAGAGATTCTTCAACTATCAACTCTTCAGATCACTGAATCAGACAGTGATGAAGACATTACAGAAGTTGCTGCTGTACCACCAATAGTAGATCAAATTCCTCCTGAGGAATTAATCCCAACTATTGCTGAAAATCACATCCCACCTGCTGATATTGTCACACTTAGAGATCATCCTACATCTCAAGTGATTGGAGACATATCAGCTGGTGTGCAAACAAGACATCAGTTAAGACAGGATGTGATGCATGCTTGTTTCCTCTCACAGATTGAGCCCCTCACCTTTAAAGATGCTGAGCTAGATCTCCACTAGATCATTGCTATGCAAGAGGAACTCAATCAGTTTGAGAGATGTAAAGTTTGGACTTTGGTTCCAAGACCTAAAGGCCAACTGATCATAGGCACCAAGTGGGTGTATAGAAACAAGTTGGATGCAAATGGAATTATTGTAAGGAATAAAGCTAGGCTTGTAGCTCAGGGCTACAGACAGGAGGAAGGTATAGATTATGACCAAACCTTTGCTCCTATTGCAAGGCTAGAAGCAATAAGGATCTTCTTGGCCTATGCAGCCTACATGAAGTTTAAGGTTTTTCAAATGGATGTCAAAAGTGCATTCCTGAATGGTGAGCTTAAGGAAGAGGTGTTTGTTGAACAACCACCAGAGTTTGTTTCTTCAACTCAGCCCTCACATGTATTCAAGTTGCAGAAAGCTCTTTATGGACTAAAACAAGCACCAGAGCCTGGTATGAGACTCTAGCTAGTTTCCTTTTAGAGCACAACTTTACTAGGGGAGTAGTTGATAGAACCCTTTTCATCAAGCACCACAAGGACACAATCCTGTTAGTTCAAGTGTATGTGGATGATATTATATTTGGTTCCACTGATCCCAAACTTTGCAAAAGGTTTTCTGACCTGATGCACTCTAAGTTTGAGATGAGTAGTATGGGTGTGCTGTCTTACTTTCTTGGTCTCCAAGTTAAGCAAGATGCTGATGGCATCTTCATCTCCCAATCCAAATATGCCAAGGAATTGGTAAAGAAATTTGGGATGGCTGATGCTTCAGCAATGCCTACACCTATGGCTACTAATGTAGTTATTGATTCTGATGATCACGGCAAGCCAGTTGATCAAAAGAATTATAGGGCCATTGTTGGTTCCCTATTATATTTAACTGCAAGTAGGCCAGATATAATGTTTGTTACATGCCTCTGTGCTAGATTCCAGGTCAACCCCAAGGAATCTCATCTGATTCTTCTCAAGAGAATCCTGAGATACCTGAAGGGATGTCCAAATCTAGGACTTTGGTACCCAGCTGAGTCAGAATTTGAATTAATTGGATATACTGATTATGATTATGCTGGTTGCAGAGTTGACAGGAAGAGCACCTCAGGAACTTGTCAGTTCCTGGGAGAGAGGTTGGTCTCTTGGTTCTGTAAGAAGCAGGCTTCTGTCTCAACTTCAACTGCAGAGGCTGAATATATAGCAGCTGCCAGTTGTTGTTCACAGATCCTGTGGATTCAAAACCAGCTTGTGGATTATGGTTACTCACACAAGAATACCAAAATCATGTGTGATAGTACCAGTGCTATCTTAATTGCATAAAATCCAGTGCACCACTCTAGAACGAATTACATTGAAATTCGGCACCATTTCCTGAGAGATTGTGTGGAAAAGAACAAGATTTGTCTTGAGTTCATATCCACTGAGTTTCAGAGAGGTGATATATTCACCAAGCCCTTAGATGAACAGAAGCATCTGTTCTTTTTAGTTCAACTAGGCATGATCAATGGAAGAGAGTCGATCGGTGTTCGAAGATCGTCGAACAGGTCGAGCTTATCGTCGATCTATGGTTGACGACAGCGTGCTGTTTGAGAAGACAGAAATAGTCGAACGATTGATCGACTACTCTGCTTCAGGAGCGATCGTCGAACGACCGTTCGACCATCGTGTCCAGTATCTTTTAAATAGATCGACTATCTCCGGTCTAATATAAAGCCGATAGTCGACCTAGGTTAAAAGATCTTTGCTTTTATCGTCGACGGAGAGCATCTTTTCGTATTCTGTCGTCGTGCTTGCTCTGTCTCTTTTCTCTGCCGATTCGTCTTCTCCGTTCCTCTCGCGCCTTCTCCAGCAAATCGATGGCGATTTCTCCAGCGCTCCTCGCAGTAGTCAAGTTTGACGCAGGTTTCAGCGTGGATTTTGATGCATTCAGCTGCTGTGAACCAGATATCGTGGAAATTCTCCAGCTATGCAAAGATCAAGGATTGAAAAGGCTAATGTCTACAAGGATCAAGTTAAATATCCCAGAGATAAAGGAATGGGCATTTACTTTATCTTCTACTGAAGATTCAATGACAGGATCTATTGGCGGAGAAGAGGTAATTTTGACTCCCGCCGTCTTGACTGATTTATTTGGATTGACTAATGGTGAAGAAGAATATGAGCAAGATGCTCCAGAATTTGGAAGAATGTTGATTGAGCTGGGACATGCAGAAGGCATTCCCTCAAAGCTGCTCAAGATAAATTTTCCTTTTAAGATTAAATTTCTTGCTGAGATTGTCGGAAAAGTGCTGCTAGGCAAACACTCTGCCCACGATAACATTACAAGACAACAATTTGCACTAATGTGTGCAATTGTCAACAAGAAAAGGATCAATTGGGCAGGTGTTCTGTTTGACTTGATAAGGAAGAAGAATAGCAAGAAGGAAGTTACCCTAGGAAGGATTGTTGGGATTTTTCTGAAGGAAAGATATCCCCACCTGTTGATTTCAGCTGCTACATCGATAAATGCCAGCAAAAAGATGGATACCAATCTGTTCTCCAAATGGAAAAGGACATTCCTGAAGCCCGCTCCTGCAGGGGCTGCTCCAGCTGCATCTGAGAGCACCAGGACTGTTTCAGTCGCTCCTCGCCCTCTAGAAGCTGGCTCAGCTTTTCCATCCCTTCCATCCTCTTCCTCAACTTTGCCGTCTACTGCAGTTGAAGTTCCTTCAACTTCAACTGAAGTACGACATTCTGCCTCTCCTCCTGCATCTTCTCTCCCGAATGATCTTGCTGGGATTTCTTAACCCAGCTTTGATTTGTTGGCGTCTGATGTTTCTTCTCCAGTTCATTCTCCCATTCCATCTCCTCCTCACTCTCCATATCATTCTCCAGTTAACTCTCCAGTTAACTCTCCAGTTCGATCTCCAGTCCTCACCATATTTCATCCTGACACATCAACCATTTCTGCTGCTCCTTCATCCACTGCAGTTCCACCATCTTTTGAAATTACTCCAGAATTTATTTCTAGCATTGTGGAGTTAATTACCCCCTCAATCAAAACCATGATTGATGTGGCAATTGCTCCCCTTGCCACTTCTATCTCTTCTTTGACTGCTGCTGTTCAGGCACTTTCAAAGTCTGCTGAGCCCTCTTCTACTAGGGGCCTGGTTTCAGTTTCTACTGAAATTAGGCAGGGGGAGATGCTCGATGAAGATATCTCAGAGCAGTCTTTGGCCTCCCCTCTAGCAGCTCTTCTTGCAGAAGTTTCAGCTCCTCCATCTGAAAAAGAAATATCTGATGCAGTAATGTTGACTGAATTTGTTGTAAAAGTTTACCTGGAAGAAGCCTCAACTCCCTTAGTTGCCCTGTACCTAGAAGGAATTATCACTTCCTTTCTAGATGATTTATGGGAGTTAGGTCACCCTGAAGAAAATCCTGAAGGTATGTCTCTTTCCCAATTTGTAGATTACTTAATTGATATGTTAGTATAGGAATATCTGGAAGGGATGACTAGATGTCATTTAGCAAGATTTTACTCCTAATCCTACAGATTTAATGGAAGTAGTGGCAGTTGTCCAAGAGCCAGAACCTGAACCTGCTAAAGAGCCTGAACCTGTATCAGCTCCTGATGTCCAAGTGGTTGTAGAGCAAGCAGTGCTATCTGAGGCTGTAGAGCCTGTTCTAGTTTCTGAGGCTGCTGAACCTGCTCAGCAAGCAGTGCTATCTGAACTGGTCCCCTCGACAGTCCCTGAGTTTCAACAAAAGGATCCTGAAACTGAAACTGAAAAGTCTACTTTATGGGATGATTCCCCAGGTTTAGATTTAGATACTCTCCTAGCACAGGATGCCTTGGAAGAAGAAAAAGAGAAAGCTGCCCTGAAAGAAAAAGAGAAAGCCATCTCAGAAGCTCTTGATCCATATGATTATCCTCCCTCATCCCATTCTGAGGATGAAGATGATTCAGATCTGTCTGAGAATTCTAAGAGAAAGAAAGCTGCAAAGAAGAAGAGGAAAGCTGCAGCTCCTCCTCCTCCCAATCCCGATCATGACACTCCTTACTACATTCTGAAAGGGATTGATCCTAAATCCAAAGAGTTCCAGCACTGGATGTGGTTCTCTAAGAACCAGCAAAAGGAGAGGAAGAAATCAAAGTGGTATGATAGTCCTGCTCCCAGATGGACTCCCAGAGGTCCTCCTCCTCCACCTCCCGGTGCAGGAGCCTCTGGCAATATTTCAGCAAATCCATCTGCTCCTTCTGACAAATCTGCACCTTCTCAGCCTCCTTCAAGGAGAAGTTCCCAAAGCCATCAAGATAAATCATATTCTGGATATCAAAGGCACGATGCTGAGACAAAAGAGCAAGTAAAGGAGGTGGTTTATCAAAAGCCAACATTTTCACCCCCTCCTTCACCCAAGAGAAAAGTTTCACCTGCTGCTAAAGACACTTCAAAGAGTAAAAGAATTGTTTTCTCAGAAAAATCCAGTAAGAAGTTTGCTGAGTTTGCTCCTCCGACATCTCTTGTTATTCAAGAAGTTAAAGATCCAGCTGAAAGTTTATTAGATCTGTCTACCAAGTTTAAAGCTGTGAAGCCAATAGATACTACATCTGGAAATAAGTATGAAAGTCAAGAGTTAGATCCTGATTTCAGGATGGCTCGTTTTCTAGAACTTGTTGGCTCAGCCCAGATTAAGAAAGCTAAGGCTGAAGGAAAAGATTCTGCAGGATTTACAACTATGTCAAAATTCAAGATGAAGGAACTTGATAAAATCCAGGTTAGCCCTGAAGTTTTTGACCCTTCTAAATACATGGAAAAGCATCCAGAAGCAGTCGTCCCAAGGGCATCAGAACTAAAAATTATTGGTGTACAAGATCTGAAGATGTCAAAGAAAGAAGCCATAGATCCCTTGAGGAAAATCTCTTTTGTTCCTAAATCTTCTGATTCTAAACCTGATTCTGTAGATCCTTAAATTTGATTATCTGATGCTTATTTATCTGATTGATTGTTAATTGCTAGTTAGTTGTTTAACTATTTCCTGTATTGTTTTTTTTATTCTATAGATAGTTCTGTGCTTTAATTGTTGAGAGACTTAACTCAAATAGGGGGAGATTGTTGGTACCCTAGTTTGATTTGAGTTTAGTCTTGTCTTTTTTAGTCCCTTGACCCATGAATTATCTATGGTCAAAGGTCAGGTGTCTAGCTATAGAGTTCCCAGCTTATCCAGATAAGAATTTGGTTAAGTTGTGTGTTCGTTCGACTATAGTCGAACGTCGCTCGACTATCGTCTATCGGCTGATCGACGATCGTCTATCAGTTGGTCGACGTTATGTCTGCGTTGATAGCTCGACTATCTATTTGTCTTGATAGTTCGACTATCTGTTGATAGGTCGACTATCTGTTTGTCTTGATAGTTCGACTATCTGTTGATAGGTCGACTATCTGCTTGTCTTTGATAGTTCGACTATCTATTCTGATAGTTCAACTATCTGATAGTTCGACTATCTGTTGATAGATCGACTATCTGTTTTGCTTTGATAGTTCGACTATCTGTTGATAGGTCGACTATCTGTGTTGCCTTGATAGTTCGACTATCTGCTTGGATAGTTCAACTATCTGATAGTTCGACTATCTGTTGATAGATCGACTATCTGTTTTGTTTTGATAGTTCGACTATCTGTTGATAGGTCGACTATCTGTCTTCTGTGATAGGTCGACTATCTGCTTGATAGGTCGACTATCTGTGTTTGTTTGGTAGTTCGACTATCTGTCAGGATAGATCGACTATCTGATAGCTCGACTATCTGTTCTGATAGGTCGACTATCTGCCGAGGTAGTTCGACTATCTTCTTTGATAGTTCGACTATCTGGATCGTTCGATTATCTGTCTGATAGATCGACGATCTCCGCGCGCCGTTCGACGATCTCCGAAGGTCGTTCGACGTTTTGCTGTATGCTCTTATTTAGTTTGTCGTCTTCTGTGATGTGACTAAATTAATATCTATTTTGGCATATTTTATAATAGATTATCTGAATATTTTGTAACATTATTTCCATACAATATCAGTTCTATTCTATATGCATGAGCTAATCTTTTCTGACAAAGTTATTTGTCTTATAGCTGAGATATGCAATCTGCTTTATCTGCCAGACTGTCCTTTATAGCCGTTAGACTCAAAAAGTTTTCCTTGGCTGTAAAGAGTTCTTTCTGATGTGACTTTATCTTATATTATTTCATCAGAAGTATTTGCAGCTTCTTAGAAAGCTTTATCCTTTTATAAGATATCTGCCTGCTATAGTTTGTTTTTGCTTTATGCTTTTTGCAGCCCAGCTTGCAGAGTTCAGAAAATGACAAAATTCAAACTCAATTAGAGTCGTTGCTGCTGTTGTTATATAAAGACTTCTTTGAAGAAGAAATCAACTAGTTCACAGAGATAAGAAATTCATTCAGCAAGCTTCAGCAAGAACAAGTTTAACTGCTCTCAGCAATCTTCACTCAACTGAGAAGTGTTAACTCTTCTGCTCTTCTTCAACCTGAGTTCTCCTGTTTCCAGGAAGTTCAGACTCAGAGATTTTTTGAAGAAGAAGAAGAAGATAGCTGCTAGAAGATTTTCTATTTTATTATTTTATATCTTCTTGTAGTTCTTCCTTCAGTTTTTACTGAAGAGTTTCTGCACTGTAGCAAGACTTCACCTGGACGTTCTTTGATCCAGGGGGAGCCTTGATTCTTTTAGAGCTCTCTAGCTCAGTGCAAGTTATTGTGCTTCTCTAATCTATTGTAAAATAGAGAAGACACCTTAACCCCTTTCCCCCTCCTGACCAGGGTTATTACTCTCTTCAAAAGTATCCCTTGGTGGCAGGGCACCTGATCAAAAACCTGTTGTTGGTTTTTAGACACCTGATCAAAAGTCTAAAGGGTTTCTAGATCTACCTGAAGCAGATCTTGTGGTGGCAGGGCACCTGATCAAAAACCTATAGTGGATTCCTACCTTGTTGGTAGAAGAGTGGACGTACCCAAGTTGTTTGGGGAACCACTATAAATTCCTTGTGTCGTCTGGCCTGCTTAATTTAATTACTTGCATTGTGGCTGTGATTAGATATAACTAGGTTTGCTAGTTGCTGATTAGGATTTCCAAGCCTTAACTGTAATTACAGTTAGCTTGAGTTTGTGCACAACACTTGTGTTAGGCTTTAGGGTTATCTCCTTATCTATAATCTTTCCATTCCGCATTTCACTCCAAGGGAGTTGGGTAGACTATTAAGTTTTGTCTAGTGCAAAATTTGATAACTCTATTCACCCCCCCCCCCTCTAGAGTAGTATCTATCCCTTCACTTTCAGTAATGATGAGAGTCCCTCCTGCTAAAGCCAAAGATGTCAATGATATACCATATTACATTTTGCATGACTGTCAGATAACATAGCCTTGGATGCAATACTCTAAGAATCAGCTAAAGGCTATGAAGAAAAGAAGAAAGCTAGACAAATATGAGAAAGGATCTTATCAGTTTCCTCCTCCTCCTCCTCCAGACTCAGGATCTAATTGAGGCTCAGCTTTTCAATCATCTGCTTCAAAGCACAGTTCATCTCAATCTTCTCAAAGTTATCAACCTAGAGGACAATATCAAAGAGGCTATCATTCTAGAAGAGGTCAGTACAGAGGAAATCAGAGAGAGCACAGAACTTGCTCCAGACAACAAAGGGAAGGACAAGGTCTTATTGATTCTACTTAAGGTCCTTTCCCTTACAAGCTTAGAGATTCAGTTGTCACCAGGACTCCTACTGATTCAGAATCAATCAATAGATATGAACCTCCAGTCCCATTTGAAGATCCTGAAAACAACCCATTGTCATGGACTGCCAGAATGAAAGAGCTTGCTGCACTAGATCAAATGAAAAAGGCCAAAGAGCAAGGCAAAGACATTTCCAATATTTCAACCCTATCAGATCAAAGAAAGACAGAATTAGAGAGATATTCTTCAAGAAAGTTCTTTAATCCAGAAGATTATATGAAGCTGCATCCTGAGGTTGTAGTTCCAAGGCCTAGATCCCAAACCTCCTTAGGTGCAGATGATGACAGAAGATCAAAGAGAGAAGCCCTCAATCCTAACAGGGAAATTCTGTTTAAAAAGGGAAATGAGAAGAAGTGATTTCTGTAAGCTTAACAAACATCTATCTCTTGCTGATATTCTATCTGTGATCTGCAATGCTGCTATGTCATTGTTGGTTTAGCTTTTGCTTTGCCTGCATGCTTAGTTATTTCCTACTTTGTCTTGTAAATAGTAATCCTAACCCAAATAGGGGGAGATTGTTGGAACACCCTATTACTAATTTGGGCAAGGATCACTATATTTTTAGGAAATTGGTTTGACCTAGTTATATAGTTGAAAATGTCAAATTAGAATGAGTCTAAGGGTTAGAACTTAGGTTTAAAGCTGCCCCCAAGACCATTCGAAGTTCAGAATTCAGTGCTGAGACAAAGAAAATTTTCGTCGAGCTCAGGTCGACGAAACGTCGAACTCAGTTCGACATTCTATGAGCTCAATTCTGCAAGACGTCGAACTCCGGTCGACGATCTTCGAGATCAGATCGACGTTCTGTCTTCAGCTATTTTCCAAGTCGCTGAGATCAGGTCGACGATCGTAGAGCTCAGGTCGACGTTTTCTGTCTCTAGTATAAATCCAATCTCTAAGCTCAGGTCGACGATAGCTGAGCTCAGGTCGATAATTTCTGTGAGAGATTGACACTTTCAGAATTCAAATTCAAGAACAGTTATGGAATTCATTCAGATTTATTTCCTGCATTTATTGCAAAGGATTATGTAGCCATTTCAAGCCATTTGGAGCAAGTTTCAAGGAAGGCTAAAAGGAATATTACTTAGGACTTTCCCCAGAGACATTTGTCAATTATGGAAGTCATTTATGACTGAGTAACGGCCATCTAAGTTAGAATCTTATACACTCCTACAGAATATGTTTTTGAATAGGAGATAAAAGATCAATACAATAAGATAGACAAGAGATATACATGATTATCAGATTGAGAAAAAGAGTTACAGAAGAGAGATCAAAATATACTCTGATCAAGAACTCATCTTCTGGAACATACAGATTCACTGAGTCAAAATCTTCAAGAACACAAGGAACTTTTCTGTGGAGGAGATCATCTGTTATTCTAATCCTCCAAATCCTCAAGAGTTCAAAAGCTTCAACATCAAGGACTCCAGACATCACATATTTCAGCATCTGGTGAAATCATCTTTTGCTGGAGATCTGAAGCAACTGAAGACCTATCACACTAGCAAAGCTCACCTTCCTAAACCCTTACAGATCTCAGGGGGAGCTTTAGCAATATCTTCCACTTGTCTTCTCTCAGACTGTTGACAGAGAAGAACAACTCAACTCTTTCTTTCTTTTTCCTTTCCCTCCTATAAAAGGGTTTTTCAAAACTCCCTTCAAAAGTTCTGAAACTGGTTTCTGAGACCTTGTCAAAACTCACTGGTGGCAAGACACCTTATCAAAAAATCTAGTTCTGGTTTTTGAGCACCTTATCAAAATCTTATTGGTGCCCAAGACACCTGATCAACTATTCCTGCAGTGGATTCCTACCTAGGGTGGTAGAAGAGTGGATGTACCCAGGTTGTTGGGGAACCACTATAGCTCCTTGTGTCATCTGGTTGCTATGTGTTTGACTTTGCTGTGTGCAGTGTGATTTCTTATTTCTTTCTTTAGTTTTTATTTCACTGCAAGCACCTTACACATATTCATAAATTAAGTCTTCCACTGCTTTATAGTTTTAATTGTAAATTTATTTTAAAATACTCTATTCACCCCCCCCCCTCTACAGTTAAGGTAGATCTTTCCCTCACTTTCACTCCAGGTTGCTTACTTGACAGGTCGCTGGTCCAAACTGCCAAGTCGCTGACCAGACAGGCCGCTGGTCCAAATCAGCGGGTCACTGACCAGACAAGCTATTGGTCCAAACTGCTAGGCCGCCCAAACAACTAGCCGCCCGACTAGAAGTTCAAACCTCCAAAATTTAACAGGCGTGTCAAGGATTCGATGCTTGAAAAAGCTAAGAATGGATACCTTGGGCCGTTTGAGGTTTTGGAGCGCGTTGGTGAAGCTATCTATCGGTTGAAGCTCTCAGCAGAACTTAGTGGTTTACACGACATATTCCACATATCAGTGTTGTATAAGGTGGTGCAATATGCTACGTAGGTGGTTGAGACAGATCAAGTGTCGATTTGTGATGGGTTGATAATGAGGGTCAAGCCCATTTGCATTGAGGATATGGAAGTCAAGCAACTTCACAATAAGTCGATCAGGATGGTCAAGGTCCGCTGGGACAATTGTGGCCGAGAGGAACTATCGTGGGAGCAAAAGCAAACCATGAAGGCGGAGTTTACCTAGTTATTTGTTTGAGGTACACTCTTTGATGTTGTTTACTTCTTTAGTTTTCCTACATGACTTAATTTCAGGACGAAATTCTTTAAGTGGGGGAGGTTTGTAATGCCCCAACTTTCCCAAAGCAGGAAAATGGGTTTTGGGAGATACCGCTCGACGATAGTGTTACTGTACGACGGTAGTGCCATGATTTAATGGCAATACCTTCGGGAAGATACCGCCCAGAAGTAGAGATATCGCTGGCGGTAGCTCGGTCAATTTAATCGGCAAAGCTCTTTGGTTGCTACCACGCGGCGTTAACAGCTGTCGCGCGGTGGTAGCAGTAGCGGTCGTGTCGTAACCGATGCTAGTTACCACGTGGAGGTAGGATCCTAACGCACGACGATAGCAGTTCTGTAATGGAATGGCCACGTGTCGGCCTATGATTGGAGGGTCTGGGCAGTGGCACGCGAATCGAGCCATTTCACTAGGTACCAAGCGGCGGTAGTTAGTTACCGCACAGCGGTAGCTCGGTTTATAGTGTTGGAAGGGTCGTTTTCTCTTCATTTCTTCTGAAATCTTTGGCTGGACGTTTGGAGGAGTGATAATGTCGGTTAGAGGAGATTTCACTGTCATTCGAGTTTCGGGGCTTGGATTCTTGAGGCGAGTTCGGATCTGCAGAGGCAAAGCCAAAACGGTCGTTTTCATCTGACTAAAATCTCTCATATGGCGCTGAAACGGACTTCTAGGATAACGATTCTCCTCCTTGGACATATGAAGACCATCCTTTGGCATTGAGGGTAGACGCTCCACGAATATGTGGAAGTGGGTCTCCTGAAGGTTAGATTCTTGTATCCTCGTTAGTGTTGCATTTAGATCCAGAATTGAAGTACGGAATAGGCATGTTGTGTGAAGCCCATTCGGACGGGTTGGTCTAGATTGGTGATGTTTGTATGTTATGTATGTCGGACAAGACTCTGTGGTAATCGCGTATATTTCGAATTCATGGGGTGTGCAGATGGCTGCAGTGAGAGTACTAGAGGTTGTTTCCAGGAAAACACCCGAAAAGGGAGAAGAATCATAGTTTGTCCCCTACCGTGCGGCAGTAGCACTACCACCGGGTGTATCTCTCAGCGAGCATTGTGTTGATTGTAAGGCCGGTCTCGATGAGACCTGGAATCCAATGCTTTGAGAGACCTGTCTCTTGTGGACCTGAAGGCCATATTGTGGAGCTGAGAGCCTGTGTGGCCCAGCTTAGGCAGCCGTGAGTGTTAGCCTAGGATCCTAACGAGGTTATGGATCATAAGGAAATGGGAAAGGGGATGCTTACCCGTATCGTGGCTAGCGCGCTTGATGATTTGAGCGCAGGAAAGAGCTGAATTGTACCAACCCTATGTCGTTCGACCTGAAGTGAGTCAAAGTGTAAATCACATGACTTGGTCGTAGTCATAGGGGTGTTGTCTTTGGCTTTGGCCCTGTATGACTAAAAGCTCAAACGTTGTTGACTGTCGCAAAGAACGGAGGTGTGACCCTTGAGGTCTTGTGCACCAAAAATATGCCCTGAGTGTACGGGGCATTGGACGGTCGTGCCAACGTCTGTGGCGAATGATGCTTAATTAGCACGCTGTGATTGCCAATATTTTATATGCTAATGCCTGCAGGGAAGGAGCACCGCCACCCCGGGTAAGGGGTGAGGAAGTTATAATTTGGTCAGCTAATGCTGACCGTTGCTATGTTTGTCATCGTTGCGGTGGAATGTCTCTTGCAGGTGCAGCGGAGCCAGACGGGAAATAGCGGGTTGGAGCCCATAGCTGCTAAGCTGGCCCTTGAAGGTTAAAGCGAATTACTCATTTACTTTATCGTTCATGTGTGGACGGCCTGCGTGCCGATGTATGCATGACAATTTATTATAAGTTGAACATTGTAAGGCCTTAAGGCTAATACTATTCGTGTATTTGGTTTAGCATTCCCAATTTGTATTAGTGGACATTCAGTTGGTTGGGTTCTAATTGTTACCTTTAATTCTTCCGCTAAATGCACTCTTAGTTAGGATGCGAGTATGGATGATGGTTTCAATAAGTAACTCCACTAACTGTCCGTAGTATATGGCGACGGGCCCCAGCCGGACCTTCTGTTATATGCTATGTGACGGATGAGGGTGTTACATGTAGCTCTTGGCTACAAGATCCCCAACATACAACAAATTTTTCCTGATATCCGGGACATATATGACCTGAAACAACTCCCTCACTGCACATCCATGCATCAGAACCAGAATACTTCTAACACCAATAGTACAAAAAGCCTGATTGCACAGTAACGACACCACTATCTATAGACTTGTATGGATAAAATCACTTGTGATTATGAAGATGTGATGGGTGGGCACCCTTATCCAGAATCCAACATGAATCATCAGTAAATAAATACTGATGAGTGATAGAGAGAGAAACATCCAAATCATCATCACTAATGATCTTCTGAGTAATATGTGTCTTTGCATCTGAGGAACTTCAATTCCCTTGTATTTCTCTTTTGACTTGGGACAATCCTTCTTCCCGTGACTTGCCTACAAACAATATGCACACTGATTTCGCCCAAAACTGCGACCACATGACTTGTCACCTTTCTGTGTATCATTATTACTCTTCTTGTGCCAATTCTTTTTTCTTAGATATGCTCCGATGAGTCACAAGTGATTTGACTAAGTCCGCCTTCGAGGACTCTTTGTCCCTTCAACTAAACTCATGATTTAGCAAATTTGTAGAAACCTCACTGTATTTCAAGACCTCATTTCCATGAATGAGGGATATAATGAAGTTCTCGTACTCATTTGGAAGCGAGTTCAATAGGAGTGCCTTGTTTTCTTCGAACGACGAAGTTGGGATCCTTCATCCTTCAGGTGCGTCTCTCGATCGAAGAACGGAGAACAAAGATCTTCTATATCTACAAACGCCGTCACTGAACAAGCCTTCGTTTCTACCAATAAATCAGAACCCTGTTTTTTTTTCTTTTGGCATTGCCAATACCAAAGGAAGAAAAAATGAAAAACCTAAAAACAATTCTTCGTTTTTTACCGATCTCTTGCATCTGCCTCAAACAAAATCGCACTAAAATATTACTTTGATACCACTTATTGAACAAACGATGCAAAAAAAACAAAACCGAACAAAAAACAAAAAACCGAAGACGATGCAATATACGTTGTTCAGCGAGGAACGCCTATGTCCACGAGAAGGGGCTATTCACTATCAACAGTGCAGAGAAAGAAGATGCTATTACAAATACAATTCCACTCACACAATAGCCCTAACACCTCTATGGATCAAAATGCCCCTTAATATAATAAAGTCCCCTAAACAACAAAAACATATCAAGTTTTTAAAAAAAAATTATTTTGGAATTACCCTCCAATTTCTTTTTTTTTCTTTTTTATTCTCAAATATCCTTTCCAAAGATGCTAAACTTATTGGAATTAGATCCTCTTCATGTGGCCCAAATGTAGGGTATCCATTAGTTGATCCGGGTCAATTATTATTTATCCAATGGTGCCCCAAGCATGAATGATAATTAAAAAAAATATGATTATTTAATTAACATGTTGCATAAAGAATGAATTTATCAGGACCATCAAATAACTCTCCTACTCAGGCTAAAGAGGGAGGATTCTAGTTGAAACTTATGCCCAGCACCAAGCAGACAAACCCTACATAATTATTATATATTTTATTATGTTAGGATAATCATTCAATAAGCATATTAGTCGGTCCAAAACACTCAAGGACCCATTTTCTTATAAACGACAATTAAGTTTGATAATAATTAAAGCCATCCAAAAGTGTGAGTCAAGTCCCCTTCAATATGGTGGCCATTGGAGCGACTTTAGTATGGATGACGATATCGTATAAACGAACTGCGAGTTGGTATTCTGTGAATGAATATGCTTAAGAGTTCGGCGTTGAGACGGATTACGCAAATCCTCTTCGAGATGCTTTTTTGAATTCTTGCTCAAATCTGCTTCAAATTCAATTCGTGTATGTGAAGTATTCATTGTCAATGTCACAGAATGGGGTCCGAAAATTCTCTCAAACTAAGATGATTGTCACAAATGTCTCTCCTGAAAATCTTCAATGCATGAGTTTGGAGAGAAGTTGATGTCTTCGCCCAGCTCCATCATGACTATTTATAAGGTCAGAACCAAAATATAGCGATGATAGATGACACGTGGATGAAGCTTCCTGAAGCTTCCATCGGTCAAAAACACATGTCAAATAGTATGAAGCTTCCTTTAGTCAATTTCCTAGAAGCTTCTTTTAAGAACACATATTAGTTTCATAGTCAAAAGATAGTTGTCTTCCCGTTTTTCTAAGAAACTTCATTCAAGAACATACGTTGATTTCATAGTCAAAAACGGCTAGTCTTTTTTCACACTTCCGAGAAAATATCTCATCCCTTTATGCTTGAAGTGCTGACCTTGGGGGCAGCAACTAGGAATTCATTCAGCCAGTCTATGAGTTGTTGGCCCCAAACAATCCAAATTTTCAAATATTTGCCAATTTTAAGTTTTGTTTGGCACAGAACAACGGCTCTCGAATATGATGTCGACAGAGACGAAACGACGACGCATCAAAACAGTAAAGGCAGGAAATGCTACTCCTTGCTCCGCTGCCCGTCATCCCGCCAAAGTTAGCCTACTTATTATCCACATTGCTAGAAATATAATGCTAAGGAACCACAATATACAACAAATTCAGTAACTCACACTCCTTGAAAACATTTTACTGAATAACATTCCATAGGCTAAAATTTGTGAAACTACACATTCTTGTGCGGGGTCTACTCAGCTTTCTCACAGAATCTCGTGTCCATGCACATTGCTGAGCTGAGAAAGAAAAAAAAGCATTCAATGTATGGACACGTATTTTGGCAATTAAAGCAATGGAACACATTTCCTTTCCAAAAGCATGCTTTTTAGTTGAAATTGACTGATGAGAACACAAAGTCGGGCTGCTCAGTAAACTTTACTTAAATTTTGGAATAATCTTGTTGGTGCTTTTGTAATTCGGGTACTACGGTGATATTTAAGCATGCGAGGTTGGGCAAACTACCAAAAAAATGAATTAACACCGCAGTTTTTATGGTCTATGGCTGTTGTTAGTTATAAGCGCTTCAACTGCAGTATGGTTGCGTTTGGCGCGGCTTATCGCAGCTTATTTGCTCTGGTGAGGTTGGACAAAAGCGTCATTGTCATAGAATGTATGTTTGGCATCACAAATGTTACTACCGTTACAAAAAAAAACTAGTTTGGAGCATAGGATTATGATATGACAATGACATTTTTTTTCCAATCTCACCGGAGCAAATAAGTCACGATGAGCCGCGTCAAACGCAGCCTAAAGTCTTTCGCAAGGGTTTACAGAGCTGTTCTTAGTTACAAGCACTTCAACTGCAAGATTGCGTTTGGCGCTTATCGCAACTTATTTGTTCCGGTGAGGTTGGGCAAAAACGTCATTGTCATAGAATGTATGTTTGGTATGACAAATGTTACTACCATTACAAAAAAAAATAGTTTGGAGCATAAGATTATGATATGACAATGACAATTTTGTCCAACCTCACCGAAGCAAATAAGTCGCGAAAAGCCGCGCCAAAAGCAGCCTAAAGTCTTTCGCAAGGGTTTACAGAGCTGTGGAGTGGTCTATTTTTTTAAGAAACTACGTGAGGAGCTGGCTGCTCCGGCCAATGAAGCCACACTCGCTCGCCTCGACCTGCGCGTCCATATGACGGCGAAGGGACACGGCCTTACTGACGAGCACGGGAATAGTTTGTGCTTGTAAATTCTTTGTATTTTTCTTTCTTTTTGAAACACAAAATGAATACTGATGAGTTTTTAAGATAGACAAATGCCTTCTCATGCTCGTCTATGCCACTACCCGCGCTTATATTTTTTTCAACTAACATGTTATAACCAGTTTCCTATAGATGTGTAGATGTCATAACACCAGCGCAAGTACTCGACATTTCTAAGCTTCGTTTGGCGGGGCGTTTGGACCCGCCGTTTGCGGCAAACGCTGCCGCGCCGCGGGTGACCAAATGCCGCGCGGTGACGTTTGTCACGTTTGGATCCGCCGTGCCCTGAGAAATGGAGCAAACCGCTCCATTTCGAGCTGCAGCCTCCCCCTTTTGTTTCCAAAATCCGTCTGTCTCCTCCCGCCGGCTGCTCCAAACAACGAACCAAACGAAGCCTAAATTGATGCTCCAGATGTGTTTCATTAGGAGTTTGATAAGTCGTGTATTTACCGTGCTCATATAAGAACTTATGAGATTCTTGAGAACTTTGAATTAACCGCAACTCATAACTCGCTGAGTACTCGAGTTAGGAAAGTGTTGGTCAACATGTCGAATACACAGTAATATGTGAGTACTCTCCTGTTAAGATGTCCGTGTGCTCGCACTCAGCCTTCGCAATGCCAGATTCAAAAACTTACAACTTGCAAAACTCGTAAACGAGCGAACGAGCTCCATTCCCATAAAAGGCGAGGCCTATTACTTGCATACCAGCCCTGCTCGCGCCTTCATTTGCACATTTTTTTTAAAAAAATATGGTTCTTTATTTTTTGATCATGTGCCCTCCGCACTTGACTCAAACCCTTCTAGGCGACCTCCCTTTATTTTAGCCATTTCCTATCACGCGAATGAGGGAGACTGCCCTGCCAGCATGAAAGAGCCCAACCAGGATTTTTCGACCAAAAACATTTTCTTGCCTCCAGATTGGTTGACCTGTCGTGCTAGCCTGTGAAAGCCCGGTCATCGAAGTCTTCTCGGGACCTTACTTCCAAGACTTTTTTTTAAACCCTCCACCCGAGCGACCAGCTTGCCCAATCGGCTTGTAAGAGCTCAATCAGTCGAATCCTATCATAGGTTTCTTGGCTAAAGATCCATTTTATTTTAACCTACCACCCAAGCGACCCGGCTGCCCTGCTGACTTGTGAGAGCCCGGTCAGCGAGATCTTATCAGGGGTTCCTTGGTTAAACATCTGCTTCAATTTAACCCTCCCGCGACCAACCTGTCTTGCCGGTTTGTGTGAGCCTGATCAGTGGGATTCTATCGGGAGTTTCTTGGTTAAAAATCCATTTCATTTTAACCTGCCACCCGAGCAACCTGCTTGTCCTGCTGGCTTGCGAGATCCCGGTTAGCGGGATCCTTTTGGGGGTTCCTTGGTTAAAGATCCGCTTCAATTTAACCCTTCACCCGAGAGACCAGCCTACCCTACTGGCTTGTGTGAGGCCAGTCATCGGGATCCTATCGGGGTTTCTTGGTTAAAAATCCATTTCATTATAACCTGCCCTCCGAGCAACCTGTCGGCTTGTGAGAGCACGGTCAGCGGGATCCTACCACGGGTTCCTTGGTTAAAGATTCGCTTTAATTTAACTCTCCACTCGAGCTACCATTCTGTCATGCCGGCTTGTGTGAGCCCGGTCAGCGGGTTACTATTTGTACAACCCCGTATTCGCTGAGCGAGTCCCCAGGATCTGTGTCTTGCCATATCTTAGGGAGCAAAGTCGCTCAAGAAGCGACCCCGCCCCCAAGTTTTCGTGAGCCGGGACCTTGGCGTCGAGTGAGGAGAGTTCACTCGACGCCTTCAGCCCTTGGCGTCGAGTGAGGCGAGATCACTCGACGCCTTCCGCCTTTGGCATTGAGTGAGGCAAGATAACTCGACGCTTTCCGCTTTTGGCGTTGAGTGAGGCGAGTTCTGTCGACGTATTCAGCATATGGCATCGAGTAAGGCGAGTGGGGTCGTCGCGAGCCGGGTTGGCCAAGTCAGGCAGTCCATTCCCAGGCGAGTCGAGAGGGAGGCGAGAGCTCGGCATCCTCGCTGACTCGCCCAGGCGGGTGGACGGAAGTTGTGCGAGTGAAGCAATTGGGCTTGCACTCGCCCCTAGCTCTCGGTAGTAGCGGGAGAGTGGGGGAAGGTCATGTCCGCACTCGCCTAGGGTCAGAAGAAGGCAGCGAGTGTCAGCCTCATCGAGCACTCGCCATTCCAGGCGAGTGGAGGTTTTTGAAGACCACTCGCCCAGTGATGTGTGATGTATCTTTACCGTTTTACCCCCGCTGGCTTGCCCATAGCCTTTCAGAACAGCGGAGTTACGCTATTGGCAGGCCACCGTGAACTGCATATAGCTGCTTAGAACAGCGGAGGTATGTTGTTGGCAGACCAACTTCTGAAAACTATAAATAGACCCAAGGGGGTACCTCAAAAGACAAGCTTTCAAGCATTCCAGTCTCCTTACTCTCCGATCTTCTTGTGCTTTCTGAGGCGCTCTTAGCTCAGCACAGGCTAAGGAGGGGAAGAGCTCTAAGATCTTTCGGGTGTGTGTTGGGACCTCCGTGTTGCAGCCTTGGTCCGTTCCTAGTTCTAAGTTTTGGTCGTCTGAGCTTGTAGAGAGAAGTAAGTGTGTGATCGCCCCTTCCCCAAGGGTTCGAACTCCATAAAGAAGACGGTTTCTTGTTTCAACATTTTTGGTGCGTTGAGCGTGGACAGTAATCAGCATCGAAAATCCTTCATGAGCTCAATGACTAGAGGTGAAGGACAGGGATTTGACAGGGCCGACTCGCCGCCTCCCCCTCCACTCGCCACCCTCAGGATGTTCAAGGATTCAGGCAGGAGGTGCTTAGCCTCGTCAAGTTTGCATTCGGCACTCGCGTCGAGTGCTAGACGCCAACGGTCCCAATTGTCGTATCCACAACCCTAGGCGATAACGCCCCCGATAGGCGACCTAGGAAGGAGGTAGTTGAGAAGGGGAGGGAGCGAGATCTGCCGGGATGAGTTCTGTTCCCGGCTCGGCAACCGCGGGTCGATCTAGTAAGGCGGAGGTGCGAGATCATCCGGCTCGCCCAGCAGGGGTGGCAGCCCCTTTAGCGGTCTCATCTGCCCCAGTTCCAGAGGGGTTTTGTTGGGTACATTGGAAAATGTGTACCTGATTTGAAGAAGCCTAACTTAGCTTAATGATATACATCAAGGTGTATTTGATGTTGTTTTAAGTTGACATGTGCAGGTGAAGAAGTATTAAAGAATACAGGAAATTATTCTAAGTCCATGCGTCGCCATCTGAAGAAACTGGGTCGACACTTCAGAATAATTGTGTCGACACTTGAAGGAAGCTGTGTCGACACAGAGAAAGATAGTCGACCACATTTGTGTCGACACTGGGAAGCAGTGTCGACTCACAGAAAGATAGTTGACCACATTTGTGTCGACACTGGGAAGCAGTGTCGACCCACAGAAAGATAGTTGACCACATTTGTGTCGACACTGGGAAGCAGTGTCGACTCACAGAAAGATAGTCGACCACATTTGTGTCGACACTGGGAAGCAGTGTCGACTCACAGAAAGATAGTCGACCACATTTGTGTCGACACTGGGAAGCAGTGTCGACTCACAGAAAGATAGTCGACCACATTTGTGTCGACACTGGGAAGCAGTGTCGACTCACAGAAAGATAGTCGACCACATTTGTGTCGACACTGGGAAGCAGTGTCGACTCACAGAAAGATAGTCGACCTCAACTATGTCGACACCTGAAGGCAGAGTCGACACATACTGAGTTCTAAATCTACAACAACTGTGTCGACACACAGGACTTGTGTCGACACACTGCAAAGTCAAGACCAAGTTATTTTCTGAAGAAAGATGAAGTGTTGAGTCGACACAAATTCTCTGTGTCGACTCATTCTCAAGATGAAGTTCTGAAGAAGTAGTGTCGACTTAAAGGCAAACTAGTCGACATCATCAAAGGCTGTGTCGACACCAAAGTCACTTGTATCGACACATATAGACAGTTGGTCTCGACACTTTCTGACAGTTTGTCTCAACACTTTGCTATCCAAGACTAAGGCACAGGATCTATTTGAAGACTTGACAGCTGTGGGTTATGACAGGTTAACTGAAGCTGTCAGACTTGTCAGAAGTCAGTTAGAAACCGGATCAGCCGGTTACCATGAAGAAGATCTATAAATAGACAGATTCAGAAGAAGAAACATACAATATACAAGAGGAAATTAATTCTTAATCAACACATCAGTTAAGAGGAAAGTCCTCTCTTCAAGAAAGTGCAAGGCATTAAAGAAGATCTTCATCAGAAGATCTAAGAAGACGATCTCAGGATCAGTCTAAGTAGAGTTCTTTCAAGAATTCAGAAGTATCATCAAAGATGTTGGATAGAGAGGGATCCAGCCACCTGAAGAAGAAGAAGGAAGCCATCATTGGTTTCTCAAGAAGCTGTTTGGAAATCAACTCAGCTAAGTTCAGATTCAAGAAGCTTTGAAGAAAGCTCAGATTCAGTTGATTTCATCAGCTGATCAAGAATTGTCTTGTTCTTTTCTCTCTCAACTAAGGCAAGACATTAAAAACTTCTTTTCTAATTTCTGTAGGATCTGTCAATACAGATCTGAGTTGTAAGCCTGTGTTATAAAGGCTGAGTGTAGGAGAGTTGATCTCTGAGTGGTAGGGCTGTTTGCCTGAGTGTAGGAGAAGGTTCTTCTCTGAGTTGTAGGCTTTGTGATAAGGCTGAGGTAGGGCTGTTGAGCCTGAGTTGTAGGAACCTTTTCAGGTTCTGAGCTGTAGGGTCTGTGGATCTGAGTAAAGAGGAAGTTTGGCCGAATCTAGCATACTGCTAGATAGGTGAAGGGGGAAAGTGGATGTACCCAGACCTTGGGGAACCACTATAAAACAGTGTGCAATCTGTGATGGTTAAATTTCTGTGACTGTTGTGCTGTGTGTTTTAATTCTATAATTGAATTCTGCCAAAAAAAGTGTTAACAAGCATTAGAACCTATTCACCCCCCCCCCCCCCCTCTAGGTGTTTAGGTTGTCTTGAAAGTAAAACTATCAAGTGGTATCAGAGGCAGGTTCCTCAAAAAGGACTTAACAGTCTGAGGTAGATCTGAAAGGCAGAATCAAGATTCAAGAAGATGGGTTCTGGAGAAAATCACAAGGAGTTAGGGTCAATGAAGTTACCCATCTGCAGGAAGGAAATCTTTGGAATTTGGAAAGAAAGAGTCAGATTGTTCATGGAAGCATCTGAACCAAGGATATACATCATAGTTCAGGAAGGACCCTTCATTCCAATGAAGGTATCAGTTCTTGATGCTAATATTCAAACTCCAAAGAGTTATTCTGAAATGACCAAGGATGAAATCATTTTGGCAACCATGGACAAGAGAGCTCAGAATATTATTGTGAGTGCCATAGATGATTCTACAATTCAGAATCTAATTCACTGCAAGACCTCCAAAGAAATGTGGGACACCTTGATTGTCTACATGGAGGGATCTGAAGAAGTAAGACAGGATAGGAAGTCTATGCTCAACCAGGAATATGAAAGTTTTAGACAAGGAAAAACTGATAGCATAACTGAATGCTATAAGAAATTCTATAGAATTGTGAATGAGTTAAAGTCCTATGGAAGAGTCTTCAGTACCTATGAACTGAATGACAAATTCTTAAGATCCTTGACAAAGGATTGAGACACAAAGATCTGTGCCATAAGAGAAGTGGCTAAACTGGTAGAGATTTCTTCTCCAACCTTATTTGGAAAGTTACTATCCTATGAAATGCAACTTATGGTGAGGAAGGAGGAGGAAAAGAATTCAAAAGGAGAGCATAGAGAGAAGACAGTGGCCTTCAAGGCAGAAGCCACTAGAAAGAATAGGAGGATATCATTATCTCCTCCTAAGGAAGTTGCATAAGTTAGTTCTGAAAATTCAGATAATCAGGGTTCAGAAAGCTATGAGTTAGATGCAGATTTTGCTGCATTTACAAGGCAATTCTAGAGATTCTTAAAGAAGAAGCAGTGGAAGTCTAGGCCCTCCTCATCACAGCAAGTTGATGACTATTATTAGAAGAAAAAGTCATCAAGGAAAGAGAAGAGCAGAACAAAGCCCAGTAAGGCCACTACTTCAAAGATTGTCTACTATTGTTGCAGTAGCTTTGGACATGTAGTGGCTGACTATCCTGATAAGAGAAAGGAGTCATCAGACAAGAAGAAGACTTATCAAAAGGGCAAGAAAGGGGAAAAATCTTTTGTTGCAAAGAAGGAAAAGAGCCTAACAGATCAATCAACTTCAGAATCAGAATCTGAAGTTGAAGCATATATTGGACTGTATGCTGCTACTGAAGAAGAGGAGTTCATGCAATTGCTAGACTCCATCTATGAACAAGAAGATCATCAGTGCATGGGACTGATGGCAGGATTAGAAGAAGACATGTGCCAGAATCAGTCTGGTCCTAGTAAGGTACTATGTCCTTCAATAAAATCTGTTTGTAGTACAAGTGCAGAATCAGCTACATCTGCATCAAGTGATGTAGATGTATCTAAATCTGAAGGAGATGTCTATCAATTGATAGATAAGTATGGGGACTTGTTGCAGGCCCTTAAGAAAAGCAAGAACCTTGTTAAATCTCAGGCTCAGGAAATTGCTGATCTAAAGGTAGCTGCAACTGAGTTTGAAAAAGTAATTGATCAGAAGTTAAATGAAATTGCCAAACTGAAGAATATAACTATTATTCAGATGGGCACAATCAATTATACCAATGATCAAGTGAAGAGTCTGGAGGCCAGACTAAGAATAGAAAAGGAGTTAGTGGCTAGTTACTCTAAGCCAAAGTCTGTCTTACCCTTGATAGATGAATTTGTGACTCAAAAGGGTAAGGCAGGACTAGGATTCAAAGGTAACCCCAGGGCATCCCAATTCAAGAGGAAAGGCAAAGCTCCTGTCAAGCCACTGAACCTTTCTGTCCCTATTAAGTTTAGAAAGGTGCAAGTGCCTTCTAACCAATGATCATGAAGATATTCATGGTCATTTTAAGACTAATGTTCTGATAAACAAGGGTGTAAATGCCAACAGGCCTATCTATGTTCATAAACCCAATGGTTATAAGAAATCAGTGGGTGAAGCTGCTGCAGCACCAGCAATGGACAGAAATTCTTCTATCAAGGGTGTATCTAGATCTAGATACAATAAGTTTGAATGTTGGTGTTGTGGCAAGAGAGGCCATTTTGCATTAGACTGCTGGCATAACACAAGTGTTAGAAAGAACAATAGTCTACCTGTTAGAAGAGATAATGTAGCTTTGTTAATGCTAACCTGAACCAAGGACCCAAGACTTACTTGGGTTCTAAGGGTAAGTAAATCTGTGTTGCAGGAAAGTCCAAGTGGCCATGCCCCTATATGGTACTTGGACAGTGGTTGTTCTAGGCACATGACTGGAACAAAGGGGCTGCTGAAGGAGTATACATCTGTCAAAGATGGACCCAAAATGATCTTTGGTGGATCTGAAAAAGGAATCATCAAATGGTTTGGTAACATTTCTACTAACCTAATTACTATCACCCAAGTGGCTTATGTAAAAGGTTTGAAACACAATCTAATAAGCATAAGCCAGCTGAGTGATTTAGGATATGACATTTCATTTGTTAAGAATGGATGTCATATCAAAAGGTCAAGTGATCAAAAGATCGTATTGACTGGGTGTTGGTACCCTAGTTTGATTTGAGTTTAGTCCTCTCCTTTGTGCCCCTTGACCCAAGAAATATCTATGGTCAATGGTTAGAAGTCTAGCTGTAGGGTCCTCGCTTTTCCAAATTGAGAATTTGGTTAAGTAGGTTTTTCGTTCGACGATAGTCGAACGCCGCTCGACTATCGTCTATCGGCTGATCGACGATCGTCTATCAGTTGGTCGACGCTTTGTCTGCGTTGATAGTTCGACTATCTGTCCTGATAGATCGACTATCTGATAGTTCGACTATCTGTTGATAGGTCGACTATCTGTTCCGCCTTGATAGTTCGACTATCTGTTGATAGATCGACTATCTGTTTCGTCTTGATAGTTCGACTATCTTTTGATAGTTCGACTATCTGTTGCCTTTGATAGTTCGACTATCTGTCCTGATAGGTCGACTATCTGATAGTTCGACTATCTGCTGATAGATCGACTATCTGGTTTGTTCTGATAGATCGACTATCTGATAGTTCGACTATCTGTTCTGATAGCTCGACTATCTGCCGGGGTAGTTCGACTATCTTTTTCGATAGTTCGACTATCTGGATCGTTCGACTATCTGCCCGATAGCTCGACGATCTCCGTGCGCCGTTCGACGATCTTCGAAGGTCGTTCGACGTTTTCTGTCTGCCTTTGTATTTTGTATTTATTTATTATATTTAATTAATTAATACATTTTCTGGCACAGTATTTTAAGCTGTATGATAACTTAACCAGGCAATATTTGCTCCATCTCTTTTGCCTGAGTTCAAATCCTTTTAAGATAAAGTTGTTTGTCTTATTAGCTGTCATTTTAATTTACTTTATCTATTGTCAGCCCTTTATAGCCGTTAGACTGAAAAGTCTTCTTTTGCTATAAAGAGATTATTTCTGATGTGACTTTATTTAGTCCTTCTGTTATCTGATTTAAGCCTGCAGCTTCTTAGAAAGTGATTTATTCCCTTTATAGAATGTTTTGCTGCAGAGATATTTTTGTCTTCTTGATATTTACAGCCCAGGTCTCAAGGCTCAGAAGAAGACAAATAATTCAAATGGAAGAGAGCCGTTGCTTGCTGATGAATATATAAAGAACCCTTTGAAGAAGGATTCAAGCTAGTTAACAGAAGCTAATAGCTAACCAGTGTTCTCAAGTTCTCAAGCCTTCATCTAGTTCAAGCTTCCTGCTCTCAGCAATCTCCATCTAACTGAGAAGTGTTAAGATCTTCATCTCTTCTTCACCTGAGTTCTCCTGCTTTCAGGAAGTTCAACTCAGAGTTCCTTTGAAGAAGAAGAAGAAGAAGATAGCTGCTTGAAGAACTTTGATTTTATTATTTACTTTCTTCCTGTAGCTCTTTCCTTCAGAACTTTCTGAAGAGTTTCTCTGCACTGAAGCAAGACTTCACCTGGACATTCTTGAGCCAGGGGGAGCCTTGATTCTTTAGAGCATTCTAGCTCAGTGCAAGTTTTTGTGCTTCTCTAATCTATTGTAAAATAGAGAAGACATCTTAACCTTCTTCCCCCTCCTGTACAGGGTTATTACTCCCTTCAAAAGTATCCCTTGGTGGCAGGGCACCTGATCAAAAACCTGTGCTTGGTTTTTAGACACCTGATCAAAAGTCTAAAGGGTTTCTGGATCTACCTGAAACAGATCCTGTTGGTGGCAGGGCACCTGATCAAAAACCTGAGTGGATTCCTACCGTATGGGTAGAAGAGTGGACGTACCCAAGTTGTTTGGGGAACCACTATAAATTTCCTTGTGTCGTCTGGATTCCTCTGTTTAATTCCTGCATTGTGGCTGTGATTAGATATAACTAGGTTGCTAGTTGCTGATTAGGTTTTTCCAAGCTTAACTGTAATTACAGTTAGCTTGTGTTTGTACACATCACTTGTGTTAAGCTTTAAGGTTAAATCAATATCTATAATCTTTTCATTCCGCACTTCACTCCAAGGGAGTTGGGTAGAATATTAAGTTTTGTCTGTGCAAAATTTGATAACTCTATTCACCCCCCCTCTAGAGTAGTATCTATCCCTTCACTTTCAATTGGTATCAGAGGGAGGTTGGATGACTGTATAGGCTAACACCTAAGTCACAAGATCCTGATAGATACCAAGAGCTTATAGATATTCACTATCATGGCCCAGTCTAAGGATTATTCTAGCACCAGACCTCCAGCATGCAACTTAGCAAAGTTTGGCATCTGGAAGGCAAGGATTAAATTATATATGAACTCTATTGATGAAAGCATCTTTGCTTCTATTTTGTCAGGTCCCCCAAGAGCACCTGCTGCTGCCACTGCCTCATCATCTGATATGAGTGCAGTGCCTCCTCCAGACTACAATGATGAATACAAGAAGGCCAAAATTGCAGATGCCAAGGCAATGAACATACTGGCTCAGACAATGTCTGATGAGGTGTTCCAGAAGGTGGCTGACTGCTCCTCAGCAAAGGCCATGTGGGACACACTGAACCAGATTGTAGCTGGTTCAGCTGATGAAAGGAAGGACAGAAGGTCCAACCTTATCTCACAGTATGAGAACTTCAAGAAAACTGATGCTGAATCAGTTGAAGCTATGTACACCAGGCTCAGCTCAATCATCAATGAGCTGAGGACCCTGGACAAGGACATATCATTGACAGAGGTCAATGATAAGATTCTTATGTGCTTCCCTAGCACATGGGATCTGAGAATCTGGCCCATCAAGGAAGCCAGAAGCACTAATGAGATCTCAACTGAAGCTCTCCTCGGCAAGCTCAAGTCTTTTGAGCAAGTGCTGAAGACCAGAGAAGCAGAAGCTGAAGCCAAGACCCCCACTCCAACAAGAAAAGAGCAATCTCTAGCTCTTAAGGCTGCAGATGTGTCTGAAGGCAGCCAATCTAATGAGGAACTTATGGCATTGTTTGCCAAAAGATTTCTCAAGATGGGAAGAAAGGAGTTCAGAAAGAAGTCTTCACGATATGAAGACAAACCAAGGTATGATCGCTCTCCTGCTAAAGAAATTATTTGTTATGGTTGCAGGAAGCCTGGACACATTTTGCCAGAGTGTCCAGAGGAGAAGAACAAGGAAAAGAGAAAAGACAAAGAACAACACAGGAAGCACTCCAAGCCATCCTCCTACAAAAACAAGAAGAAGGAGAGAGGTTTCATTGCTGAAACCTGGAGTGATTCTGATGAAGAATTCTCCTCATCAAGCTCCAGTGAAGATGAGGAAGAGAAGAAGGCAAAAGAAGTTTGTCTAATGGCAATAGATGCCTGCAGCAACCACTCTGCTGCAGAGAGTTCTGATTCTGATGAAGAGATGCCTACTGAAGATGAGGTACTTTCATCTTATGATTTTACTTCAGAAGAGTTTAAGTTAGAATTTAAATCTTTATGTTTAGATTTAATTAGTTCAGAAAAAGAAATAAAAGAACTTAGAAATAGGTTAGCTGACTCAGAATCAATAGCCTCTGAAAACATTAGGTTAAAGGAAGAACTCACTACTTGTAGTGAAGAAATTAAATTTCTTAAAATAGAATTAGCTAAGTCTAAGAGATTAGAAGAATCCCTTAATGGTAGAAGCCTTAAGCTGTTAGAAATTACCAGCATGACTAACACTAGGTCAGGTAATGATAAACTAGGCTTAGGAGCTTCTCCCAGTGAACCCCCAATCCTGCTTAAAAATAATCTTTCAACTCCAGTGAACTTCATTTCAGCTAGTGGAAAGAAGAACACTGAGCAAGTAAACCTTGTAAATAAAACCCTAAATAAAGCTAAGAGAGAAAAGAGAAAGAAGTTTTTCAAAGAAATGCAAAGAGCGTCGAACGCCGCTCGACGATCGGATGCTCCATGGTCGAACGAAGCTCGACGATCTGAGCGCCCATCGTCGAACGTCGATCGACGATTTCAATATGATTTTCAAAATCATAATCAATCCCATAGAAACCTAAATGAGAATAGAAACCCTAGGTTTGTTGACCCATCATCAGCATGGAGAATCCCACCTAGGAGATCTCACCCACTAGGTTATCACCCTCTGCCTGCATTCTCTTATATTTCCAGTTTTTCTTATGTGAAAAACAAGGGACCCAAGGTTACCTGGGTCCACTCTGTCTAAATAATTGTCTTGCAGGTGAAGGCTTATCCAATCACTCAAAATAAGTGGTATTTGGATAGTGGATGCTCTAAGCATATGACAGGAAATAAAGATCTACTGTCAAAATTCAAAGCTAAGCTTGGCCCAAAGGTTATATTTGGAAACTCCAGCTGTGGTCAGACAGAAGGCTATGGCAAGATCACAATTGGAGCAGTTACATTCAAGAGAGTTGCATATGTAAATGGACTGAAGCATAACCTGATTTCAGTCAGCCAGCTATGTGATGCTGGCTACCAGGTTTCATTTTCCAACTCATCTTGCAATATTACTTTGAATAATAATATTGTTTTAGTAGGTATTAGAATAGGTAATATTTATTTAGTAGATTTTAATTCATCTCACTCTGAAATCTGCCTGTTTAATGAAGTAACCCTTAATAATAATTCCCTATGGCATAAAAGGCTTAGTCATGTAAACCTTAAAAATATATCTAGGTTATCTAAGCACAACCTTGTTAGAGGTTTACCTTCTTGCCCCTACAAGAAGGAGAGCCTATGCAAGGCTTGTCAGCTAGGCAAGCAAACCAAGAATTCATTTAAATCTGTAAATAAAAGTGATTCTCCTAGAATCCTGTATTTATTACATTTGGACCTTTTTGGCCCAATAAATGTACAGAGTTTAGGAGGGAAGTATTACACTTTAGTAATTGTAGATGACTTCTCTAGGTTCAGTTGGGTTTTCTTTTTGAGAACTAAGTCTGATAACTTCAAAGCCCTTACAGACTTTCTACTTTGTGTGCAGACTGAGTACTCTACTCATGTGGCCTTGATCAGAAGTGATCATGGTACTGAGTTTGACTCTCTTCTCATGCAAGAATTCTGTGAGAGAGAAGGTATCAAACATAGCTTCTCAGCTCCTAGAACTCCCCAACAAAATGGGGTAGTTGAAAGGAAGAATAGAACACTAATTGAAGCTGCTAGTACATTGTTGGCAGATGCTAACATGCCTCTATCCTATTGGGCAGAAGCTGTTAGTACAACCAACTATGTCTTGAATAGAAGTTTGATCCACAAACTTAAGTGTAAAACTCCTTATGAGTTGCTTAGAGGAAAGAAACCAAAAATTAATTACTTTAGAGTTTTTGGCTGTATTGTTTATATTCATAATAATAATAAAGAATATATTAGAAAATTTGAAGCAAAAGCTTCAATGGGAATCATGCTTGGATATTCCCAAGTAAGCAAAGCTTATAGGGTTTATAACAAATCAACCTGTAAGATAGAAGAATCTGTGCATGTGACTTTTGATGAGTCTCAGATGTTTACAAGGAGAAGGAAAATTCTCCTTCCTCCAGTTCTTTGCAGGTACCTGATGCCCCTCAAGAAATTCTTCAACTATCAACTCTTCAGATCACTGAATCAGACAGTGATGAAGACATTGCTGAAGCTGTTGAAGCTGTTGTTGTACCACCAACAGTAGATCAAATTCCTCCTGAGGAATTAATCCCAACTGGTGCTGAAGATCACATCCCACCTGCTGACATTGTCACACTTAGAGATCACCCCACATCTCAAGTGATTGGAGACATATCAGCTGGTGTACAAACAAGACACCAATTAAGACAGGATGTGATGCATGCTTGTTTCCTCTCACAGGTTGAGCCCCTCACCTTTAAAGATGCAGAGCTAGATCCCCACTGGATCATTGCAATGCAAGAGGAGCTCAATCAATTTGAGAGATGTAAAGTTTGGACTTTGGTTCCAAGACCTAAAGGCCAACTGATCATAGGCACCAAGTGGGTGTATAGAAACAAGTTAGATGCAAATGGAATCATAGTAAGGAATAAAGCTAGGCTTGTAGCTCAGGGCTACAGACAGGAGGAAGGTATAGACTATGACCAAACCTTTGCTCCTGTTGCAAGGCTAGAAGCAATAAGGATCTTCTTGGCCTATGCAGCCTTCATGAAGTTTAAGGTGTTCCAAATGGATGTCAAAAGTGCATTCCTAAATGGTGAGCTTAAGGAAGAGGTGTTTGTTGAACAACCACCAGGGTTTGTTTCTTCAACTCAGTCTTCTCATGTTTTTAAGTTGCAGAAAGCTCTTTATGGACTAAAGCAAGCTCCTAGGGCCTGGTATGAGACCTTAGCTAGTTTCCTGTTAGAGCACAACTTTACTAGGGGAGTAGTTGATAGAACCCTTTTCGTCAAGCATCACAAGGACACAATCCTGTTAGTTCAGGTGTATGTAGATGATATTATCTTTGGCTCCACTGATCCCAAACTGTGCAAAAAGTTTTCCAACTTGATGCATTCTAAGTTTGAGATGAGTAGCATGGGTGTGCTGTCTTACTTTCTTGGTCTCCAAGTTAAGCAAGATGCTGATGGTATCTTCATCTCCCAATCCAAATATGCCAAGGAATTGGTAAAGAAATTTGGGATGGCTGATGCTTCAGCAATGCCTACACCCATGGCTACTAATATAGTTATTGATTCTGATGATCACGGCAAGCCAGTTGATCAAAAGAATTATAGGGTCATTGTTGGTTCCCTATTATATCTAACTGCAAGTAGGCCAGATATAATGTTTGCTACATGCCTTTGTGCTAGATTCCAGGTCAACCCCAAGGAATCTCATCTGATTCTTCTAAAGAGAATCCTGAGATACCTGAAAGGATGTCCAGATCTAGGACTTTGGTACCCAGCTGAGTCAGAGTTTGAATTAATTGGATATTCTGATTCTGATTATGCTGGTTGCAGAGTTGACAGGAAGAGCACCTCAGGAACTTGCCAGTTCCTGGGAGAGAGATTGGTCTCTTGGTTCTGTAAGAAGCAGGCTTCTGTCTCAACTTCAACTGCTGAGGCTGAATATATAGCAGCTGCCAGTTGTTGTTCACAGATCCTATGGATTCAAAACCAGCTTGTGGATTATGGTTACTCACACAAGAACACCAAGATCATGTGTGATAGTACCAGTGCTATTTCTATTGCACAAAATCCAGTGCACCACTCTAGAACCAAGCACATTGAGATTAGGCACCATTTCCTGAGAGATTGTGTGGAAAAGAACAAGATCTGTCTTGAGTTCATATCCACTGAGTTTCAGAGAGGTGATATATTCACCAAGCCTTTAGATGAACAGAAGCATCTGTTCTTTTTAGTTCAACTAGGCATGATTAATGGACGAGACTAAGTGTGACTATATCTTCTTTTGTTGAAATCTGCTTGAAGATCGTCGAACGATGATCGAAGATCGTCGAACGGTTTGAGCCTATCGTCGACCTCTGGTTAATGATAGCTTATCTGTTTGAAGATCGTCGATCGACGTTCGACCATCGTCGAACAGGTTGAGCTCATCGTCGATCTCTGAACGACGACAGCTTGCTGCGTGTGAAGCCAGAAATAGCCGAACGATGGTTCGACTACTCTGCTTCTGAGCCGATCGTCGAACGGCCGTTCGACTATCGGGTCAAGTATCTTTTTAATAGATCGACTATTTCCGGTCTAATATAAAACCGATAGTCGACCTAGGTTAAAAGATCTTTTGTTTTATCGTCGACGGAGCGTGCCCTTTCGCATTCTGCTTTCCCGCTTGCGATTTCCGGGCGTTTCGTCTTCTTCGTTCTCTGCAGCTTTCTCGTGCTTTCTCCGGCGAATCCATGGCGGTCTCTCCAGCAGTTTTAGCCGTCGTGAAGTTTGATGCAGGATTCAGTGTGGATTTCGAAGCATTCAGTAGCTGCGATGCCGGAATCGTGGAAGTTCTCCAGCTCTGCAGGGATCAGGGTTTAGAGAAGCTGATGTCTGAAAGGATTAAGATCAACATTCCAGAAATCAAAGAATGGGCTTTCACGTCGTCTTCCACAGACGAATCGATGACTGGTACCATAGGCGGAGAAGAAGTTATCCTGACTCCGACCGTCTTATCTGATGTTTTTGGATTAGTTATTGGTGATGAGGATTATGAGCAAGATGCTCAGGAATTTGGAAGAATGCTAGTTGAGCTGGGACATGCTGAGGGCATTCCCACCAAGCTGCTCAAAGTAAACTTCCCCTTCAAGATCAAGTTCCTCGCTGAGGTAGTAGGAAAAGTGCTCCTGGGTAAGCACTCTGCCCACGACAATATAACAAGGCAGCAATTCGCACTCATGTGTGCAATTGTTAATCGAAAAAGGATAGATTGGGCAGCTGTTTTGTTTGATTTAATCAGGAAAAAGACGGGTAAGAAGGAAGTCACCCTAGGAAGGGTCATTGGAATCTTCCTTAAAGAGAAATACCCCTAGCTGCTAAGTTCAACTGCAACAACAATCAACGCCAGCAAGAAGATGGATCCCCACTTGTTTTCTAAGTGGAAGAGGACGTTTGTGAAATCTGCTCCAGCAACATCTGAGGACACAAGGACTGTATCAGTCGCTCCTCAACCTGTTGAAGCTGGCTCAGCTCTTCCTTCCTCCTCCTCTGCATTGCCGTCTGCCTCAGTTGAAGTACCATCAACTTCTGCTGAGGTACGACCTTCTTCCTCTGCTGCTCCTGAAACAACTACGGTTGTTCCTCTGTCTCCTCCAGCCTCTCCTCTACCTGCTCATCTGGCTAGGATATCTGCTCCTAGCTTTGATTTGTTAGGATCAGAGATAATTCTTACTCCTCCTGTATCTCCAATTCATTCTCCAATTCATTCCCCAATAAACTCTCCTGCTCCATCTCCTGCTCGATCCCCTGTCCACACCGTTTCTCATCCCAGCACCACTACCATATCTACTGCAGCTCCATCCACCTCACATCCTTCATCCATTGAGATCTCTCCTGAGCTTATCTCCCGCATTGTGGAGCTGATTACCCCATCAATCAAAACCATGATTGAAGAGGCAATCGCTCCCCTTGCTGCCTCCATTGATCTCTTATCTGCCTCCATCAAATCCCTTTCAAAATCAGCTGAGCCATCTTCCTCTAGGGGCCTGGTTTCAGTATCCACTGAAATCAGGCAGGGGGAGATGTTCAATGAAGATGCCTCAGACCATCCTGCCTCCCCTCCAGCTATAAAAGATTCAGTCATGTCTGCCCAGGAAGAATCTGCTCAGGAAGAAATAGTTCCAGATGTTGTCATGTCTGCCCAGGAAGTGATAGATCCAGCTGAGAAAGAGATAGCTCCAGCCTAGGAAGTGACAGCTCCTGCTGAGAAAGTTATAGCTCCAGTTTTGTCTGAGAAGGATATAGCAGATGGAATCCTGCTATCTGAGATTGCAGTTAAAGTCTGCTTAGAAGATCTTACCACTCCTATGATTGCTAGATTCCTGGAAGGAATTATAACTTCTTATCTGAATGAATCATGGGAGATGGTTAAGTATGAAGGTAACTCTTTCATTCGTTTTGTTGATGAGTCGATTAATTTGATAGTTTGTGAATACCTTGAAGGAATGATTCAAGCTTATTTAGCAGATATGTATTCATAATTTTACAGATATTATTAAAGAAGATTTAACTGCTCAGATCATAGCAGTTGTTGTTGAAGCTGACCCAAGTGTTTCTGATACTCAAGTAGACCTTGAATTGGAATCCTTCTTAGATAATAAAGAAGATGAGTCTGAGAAAGAGGAAGTCAAAGTTGACTCTGTTCTGAGTTTAGAAGAAGCTCAAGCAAGAGCAGCTTGGGATTTAAGAGTTCAATCTTTAAAAGAGAAAGAGAAAGATTTGCAAATTGAAAAGTCAACCATCTGGGATGACTCTCCAGGGTTGGATTTAGACTCCCTTCTGGCTCTGGATGCCATGGAAGAGGAAAGGGAGAAATCTGCTTCAAAGCTTAAAGAAAAGGCTGTTTCATAAGCCTATGATCCTTATGAAAATCCTCCCTCATCTCAGTCTGATGATGATGATTCTGATATGTCTGAGAAGTCAAAGAAAAAGAAATCTGCTGCAAAGAAAAGAAAAGTTGCTCCTCCTCCACCTCCCAGTAAGGATAATGATATTCCATATTACATTTTGAAGGGCATTGACCCTAAATCCAAGGAATTTCAGCATTGGATGTGGTTTTCGAAGAATCAGCAAAAAGAAAGAAAAAGAACCAAGAGGTATGATAGTCCTGTCTCAAGATGGACTCCCAGAGGTCCCCCTCCTCCACCTCCTGGTGCAGGAGCCTCTGGGAACCTTTCAGCTCATCCTACTGCCTCCTCTGGAAAATCTGCGTCTGTTCAGCCCCAACTAAGACAAGGTTATCAAAGCTCTCAAGGCAAATCATTTTATGGTTCTCAAAGACAAATGAAGGAGACTGTGGTTCAAAGACCAACCTTTTCCCCACCCCCTTATCCAAAGAAGAGAATTACATCTCCAACTCCAGTACAGTCTGAGAAAAGTATTTCGAAAGGTAAATAGTTTACTTTGCTTTAAAATATCTAGCAAGAACCTCTCTGCTAAGTATACTCTAATGACTTATCTAGATAAAATAGCTGATGCTGCTTCTCCTGAGCCCGTGTATGAAAATCCTGAGCTCGATCCTAACTTTAGGATGGCTCGCTTTCAAGAGCTAGTTGGAGCAGCCCAAATAAGAAAAGCAAGAGCCGAAGGTAAAGATACAACTGGTTTTACTACCATGTCAGCTTACAGAAAGAAAGAATTTGAAAAGTTCCAGGTAAATCCTGAGATTTTTGATCCGTCAAAGTACATGGAAAAGCACCCTGAAGCTGTTGTCCCTAGGGCCACAGAGCTGAAGATCATTGGTGCGCAGGACCTAAAAATGTCAAAGAAAGAATCAGATGACCCTCTAAGAAAAATTTCTTTTGTTTCTAGTTCTTCTGATCCTTTACCAGACTCTAAAGATTCTTAATAGTTTAATTAATTGCTGTGCTATATTTGTCTATCTGATTGATAACTGCCAGTTTATTGTTAACTATTTGCTGAATTTATTTCTAGTGTTCTATTGCTAGCTGTTTTAGATTTTGAGAGACTTAACTCAAATAGGGGGAGATTGTTGGTACCCTAGTTTGATTTGAGTTTAGTCCTCTCCTTTGTGCCCCTTGACCCAAGAAATATCTATGGTCAATGGTTAGAAGTCTAGCTGTAGGGTCCTCGCTTTTCCAAATTGAGAATTTGGTTAAGTAGGTTTTTCGTTCGACGATAGTCGAACGCCGCTCGACTATCGTCTATCGGCTGATCGACGATCGTCTATCAGTTGGTCGACGCTTTGTCTGCGTTGATAGTTCGACTATCTGTCCTGATAGATCGACTATCTGATAGTTCGACTATCTGTTGATAGGTCGACTATCTGTTCCGCCTTGATAGTTCGACTATCTGTTGATAGATCGACTATCTGTTTCGTCTTGATAGTTCAACTATCTTTTGATAGTTCGACTATCTGTTGCCTTTGATAGTTCGACTATCTGTCCTGATAGGTCGACTATCTGATAGTTCGACTATCTGCTGATAGATCGACTATCTGGTTTGTTCTGATAGATCGACTATCTGATAGTTCGACTATCTGTTCTGATAGCTCGACTATCTGCCGGGGTAGTTCGACTATCTTTTTCGATAGTTCGACTATCTGGATCGTTCGACTATCTGCCCGATAGCTCGACGATCTCCGTGCGCCGTTCGACGATCTTCGAAGGTCGTTCGACGTTTTCTGTCTGCCTTTGTATTTTGTATTTATTTATTATATTTAATTAATTAATACATTTTCTGGCACAGTATTTTAAGCTGTATGATAACTTAACCAGGCAATATTTGCTCCATCTCTTTTGCCTGAGTTCAAATCCTTTTAAGATAAAGTTGTTTGTCTTATTAGCTGTCATTTTAATTTACTTTATCTATTGTCAGCCCTTTATAGCCGTTAGACTGAAAAGTCTTCTTTTGCTATAAAGAGATTATTTCTGATGTGACTTTATTTAGTCCTTCTGTTATCTGATTTAAGCCTGCAGCTTCTTAGAAAGTGATTTATTCCCTTTATAGAATGTTTTGCTGCAGAGATATTTTTGTCTTCTTGATATTTACAGCCCAGGTCTCAAGGCTCAGAAGAAGACAAATAATTCAAATGGAAGAGAGCTGTTGCTTGCTGATGAATATATAAAGAACCCTTTGAAGAAGGATTCAAGCTAGTTAACAGAAGCTAATAGCTAACCAGTGTTCTCAAGTTCTCAAGCCTTCATCTAGTTCAAGCTTCCTGCTCTCAGCAATCTCCATCTAACTGAGAAGTGTTAAGATCTTCATCTCTTCTTCACCTGAGTTCTCCTGCTTTCAGGAAGTTCAACTCAGAGTTCCTTTGAAGAAGAAGAAGAAGAAGATAGCTGCTTGAAGAACTTTGATTTTATTATTTACTTTCTTCCTGTAGCTCTTTCCTTCAGAACTTTCTGAAGAGTTTCTCTGCACTGAAGCAAGACTTCACCTGGACATTCTTGAGCCAGGGGGAGCCTTGATTCTTTAGAGCATTCTAGCTCAGTGCATGTTTTTGTGCTTCTCTAATCTATTGTAAAATAGAGAAGACATCTTAACCTTCTTCCCCCTCCTGTACAGGGTTATTACTCCCTTCAAAAGTATCCCTTGGTGGCAGGGCACCTGATCAAAAACCTGTGCTTGGTTTTTAGACACCTGATCAAAAGTCTAAAGGGTTTCTGGATCTACCTGAAACAGATCCTGTTGGTGGCAGGACACCTGATCAAAAACCTGAGTGGATTCCTACCGTGTGGGTAGAAGAGTGGACGTACCCAAGTTGTTTGGGGAACCACTATAAATTTCCTTGTGTCGTCTGGATTCCTCTGTTTAATTCCTGCATTGTGGCTGTGATTAGATATAACTAGGTTGCTAGTTGCTGATTAGGTTTTTCCAAGCTTAACTGTAATTACAGTTAGCTTGTGTTTGTACACATCACTTGTGTTAGGCTTTAAGGTTAAATCAATATCTATAATCTTTTCATTCCGCACTTCACTCCAAGGGAGTTGGGTAGAATATTAAGTTTTGTCTGTGCAAAATTTGATAACTCTATTCACCCCCCCTCTAGAGTAGTATCTATCCCTTCACTTTCACTGGGTATAGGAAGAGAAATGTCTATTGTCTTAATTTTATATGTGAGAACAAGGCTTCTTCCTTCTGTCTTGTAGCTGATGATAATGCTTCTCATTGTGTCAAGTGGCACAAGAGATTGGCTCATCTTAACTACAAGACAATTGGCCAACTCTTTAGCAAAGAGTTAGTGAGGAATGGTCCTCAAGTTAAGTGTATAAAGGGAGAAATATGCTCAGCTTGTCAAAAGGGCAAGCAGACAAAATCCTCCTTTCAAAGCCTTGAAAACAAGGATTCTGTGAGGTGCCTATACCTCTTACATATGGATCTTTTTGGTCCTATACCAGTTCATAGTCTAGGTAGGAAAGTCTATACTTTTGTGGTGGTAGATGACTATTCTAGATTTACATGGGTGTTCTTTCTGAGACAGAAATCAGAAACCCCAAGTGTATTACTTAGTTTTGTAAAGCAAATTCAGAATGAACTGAATAGTACAGTGGTCAAAATCAGAAGTGACCATGGTACTGAGTTTTAATCTGAAAGCATGACAAAATTATGTGAAGACTTTGGGATTTTCCAAGAGTTCTCCTCACCTAGAACACCACAGCAAAATGGCATTGCTGAAAGAAAGAATAGAACATTAATTGAAGCTGGTAGAACTCTATTGAGTGACACCTCTCTCCCAAAATATTTCTGGGCTGAGGCAGTTAACACTGCATATCATGTAATCAATAGGGCTTCTATCACCAAGAACCACAAAAAGACTCCCTATGAGATTATGAAAGGTAGAAAACCAAATCTATCCTACTTCAGGATCTTTGGTTGTAAATACTATATACTTAACAATGGCAAGTCATACCTAACTAAGTTTGCTGCCAAATCCCAAGATGGGATATTTGTTGGGTACAGCATAAATAGTAAGGCCTATAGAATCTACAACTTGACTACTCAAGTTGTTGAAGAATCTGTACATGTTGTGTTTGATGAAACAAGATTAATCAACTGTGAGTTGTCTTGTAGATTAAATGATTCAACAGGTATAAGCAAAAGAATGGACAAGCTCTCCATTGCTGAAGCATCAAAGGAAGATGGAGCATTGGAAAATGAAGGCTACTGTCCAGGGGGAGTACAAGACTCAATAGAAGCTGATGAAAACCAAGAGGTTCAGCATGAAGAAGGAGCTGAAGATGTTCAACCAGAAAGAAATCTTCCTCCAGCTACAACACATTTAAGAGATCATCCAGCTGATCAGATTATAGGTGATCCAAGACAGGGAGTGCAGACTAGAAGCAGAAATCAAAGCACAAACCTGCATTCAAGTTTCCTGTCTCAAATGGAGCCTAAGAAGTTTGAAGAAGCCATCCAAGACCAGCACTGGATTGATGCTATGCAAGAGGAGCTGAATCAATTCAGAAGGTGCAATGTCTGGAAGCTTGTTCCTAAACCAAGAGACCACAACATAATTGGAACAAAGTGGATTTATAGGAACAAATTGGATGAGAGTGGAATAATAGTGAAGAATAAAACAAGATTGGTTGCAAAAGGATACAGGCAGGAAGAAGGGATTGACTTTGATCAAACCTTTGCCCCAGTAGCAAGGCTGGAGGCAATCAGAATATTCCTTGCCTATGCAGCCTATCAAGACTTCAGAGTGTACCAGATGGATGTGAAATCAGCATTCCTGAATGGTGATTTAAAAGAGGAAGTCTATGTAGAGCAGCCATCAGGTTTTGTAAATCCTCTTAAACCTGATTATGTCTATAAGCTTAGGAAAGCTTTGTATGGGTTAAAGCAAGCCCCAAGGGCTTGGTATGAAACCCTGTCTACTTTCCTTATTGAGAATAAATTCTCAAGAGGAAAAATAGACAAAACTCTATTCCTTAGGGAATCCAAAGGTAAGATCATCTTAGTTCAGATCTATGTTGATGACATAATCTTTGGATCTACTGAAAACAACCTTTGTAAAAAGTTTGCCAAACTTATGCAAGGGAAGTTTGAGATGAGCAGTATGGGGGAACTTAAGTTCTTCTTGGGACTCCAAGTAAGACAGACTGATAATGGCTTTTCCATATCCCAGTCTAAGTTCACCAAAGAATTAATTAAGAAGTATGGTATGGAGTCATCCTCCACTATGAGAACTCCTATGGGAACAAGTATGCCTATATGCAAAGATGATGCAGGTAAACCTGTTGATGAATCTTTGTATAGAGGAATAGTTGGCTCTCTACTATATCTCACTGCTAGTAGACCAGATATTATGTATGCTACATGTGTCTGTGCTAGGTACCAAGCCTGCCCTAAAGAATCTCATTATACTGCAGTCAAAAGGATTCTGAGATATCTTAAGGGCACATCTAATCTAGGCCTTTGGTACCCTAGGAATAGAGATTTTCTACTAACAGGTTATTCAGATGCAGACTTTGCAGGGTGTAGAGAGGATAAAAAGAGTATAACAGGTACTTGTCAATTCTTGGGAGGAAGATTGATTTCATGGAGTAGTAAGAAGCAGACCAGTGTGGCAATATCCACAGCTGAGTCAGAATATGTTGATGCTGGCAGCTGCTGTGCACAGCTATTGTGGATACAGCATCAGTTGAAAGACTATGGTATTCAAGTAAGTAGAACACCTTTATTGTGTGATTCTAAAAGTGCTATTTCTATTGCTAATAATCATGTTTCTTACAGTAGAACTAAGTATATAGAAATTAAATACCATTTTCTTAGAGAGCATGTAGAAAGAGAAGACATCTCATTGGAATTTGTTAAAATAGATTGTCAAATAGCTGATATATTTACTAAGCCACTGGATGAAACAAAATTCAATAAATTTAAAATTGAATTAGGCATGCTGACCATTGATTAGTTTATCAACAAACTTACAGTGATATTAGATTATCAAGTGGTATAGACAAAAATAGAAATTGGCTAAGTAAAATAGTGTTGACACATTCAGTGATAATGTGTCGACTCAGTGAAGTCAAGTCGACTAGTCAGAGAATATGTGTCGACACAGAGAATTTGTGTCGATACTTAAGAATCAAATAGTCAACTCATCCAGGAATGTAGTGTCGACTTCACCAGAATAGTGGTGTCGACACTTACAGATTTTGTGTCGACACTTATCCTAAGAGTCGACACAGAATTTCTAATGCTCTACTATGTCTCTCAGGTGTCGACATATCCACAATTGGTGTCGACACATAGTAGACAGACTTGCTGTCAAGACAATAGAAGTTTGTGTCGACACACTCCATCTGTGTCGACACATATAGACTGTTTTTGCCTGACTTTTGATCTTCTTTCCCTAGAAGGTATAAATAGGTCAAGAACTTATTCTGTCGACACGCTTACAAGGTTTTGGAGACTGAAACCCTGTGTCGACAATCTCTCTCTCTTCTCTCTCAAGATTTCTCGTCTGATCAATGGCGCCAAAGGTTGCAGATAACGTCAACGAAGGATATGAGTTGGTGCGCAATGCCTTTGCGGATGCCCCGACAGATGTTCAAAGGGTTGTCACTCTAATTTCTGAATCTGGATTAGAATTTCTAGTTTCTGAACCATCAAAGATCTGGAAGAAGGAGGTGATTGAATTATTTACCTCTGCATCAGTGGATTCAGCTGGTCTCAAGATAAAATCCACTGTTCATGGGAAGAAGGTGAAACTGACACCAAGAAATTTAAGAAAAATACTTCAATTATCAAACATTGAGAATGAAGAAGAGGTTCCAGCCTCTAAGACCAGGGAGGCTCTCCAATGGTGTGGATTGGATCCAAACCTGAAGATTGGAGCAGCTATCAACAGGAAGGGTATGAATCAACAGGGCAAGTTTCTGTCAGAAGTAGTTGGGAAGGTACTTTTGTGCAAACCAGGTGGACATGATAGGATTTCAGCCTATATGTTCAGCCTAATGACCAGAATTGTATTTACAATTCCAACTGACTGGTCAGCTGTAGTATTTGATAAGATCAAGGAAGGAATCAAGAAGCCAAATCTGGCTAGAATTGTGAGTTTATACCTGACTGGGGTGATCCCTGAGGTTATGCAACAACTGCCTGGGACAAAAATTAATCACATGAGGAAAATGGATATAAGATTATTTTCAAGGTGGGATAGGGTGCTGTCTAAAGATGTGCCTGATCAGAACAGGCAGGACACCCCTGAGAGATCCCCTGCACATGATCTAGGCACTGCCCAGCATCCAGAAGAGCAAGTGAGAAAGCAGGTTGAAGATCAGCCTGAGTCTACTCAAGTTCAGAAATCAACCATTCCTGCATAGATGTAGGGGGAGAAAGCTCACTCTCCTGTCCAGAATGTATCTACTCCTGACCAGGTACAGGTATAGGGAGAGCAAGTGTATTTTCCTACCAAGGACATTACTAATATTTCTATTCCTGCACAGGTGCAAGGGGAGCAAGTGTATTCACCTGCCCAGGATATTTTAAATACTGAACAAGTGCAGGGGGAGCAGATGTCTGAATCAGTGCAGGAGAAAGAACAAATTGATTTATCAAAAGATTTGAATATTGCAGATCTGGATGATTCAACATCTGTTCAAGCTCAGAAGGAATACACTCTAGATGAGTTATTTCCTAATGTTGAAATTGCTACTGATAGAGTAGAGGAGGAGCAAGACAATGAGAAGGCACTAGACATGGAGATAGAGCAAGAAGCTGAGAAGGAACAAGGAGTTGAGGAGGAGCAAGTAGTTGAGGGGGAGCCTGTGAATGTTGAGGCTGAGCAACATGTCACTGAAACTAATATTCCTCCTACTCCACCTGAAAGAGTTCAAATAGAAAGTTCATCAGACTCTGAGACTGAAGAAGCCAGAATGGCTAAGAAGAGTAAGCTCATAGTCTTCAAGAGAAGGAGCCAAAGTTATAAGCAGGCACTCCAAACTTCAACTCACCAATCTCCATCTGAATTTAACTACAACAAGTTCATGGTAGATTTGCAAGTTAAGTTGGATGAGCAGAGATTAGCAATGGAGAAGTATGTTGATGAGAGCAATAAATCCCTTCAATTTGACTTGGCTCAAGATATTAAGTCTATTAGATTTGAAGTAAATATGAATAAGAAGGAGATGACAGATTGCTTCCATAAGGGAGGTAATGCTGTAGTGTTTTTGGCTAAACAACAGCAGTCTATCCTCACTAAAGTGGATGATATTGCTTTGAAGCAAGGTTATGTTTTGGAGAATCAGCTGAGGATGAATGATAATTTGGCTGAATCTCACCATGAAATTCTTGAAGAGTTCAAAAAGGCTACTGCAGGGATGACTGGAGCAAGAGCAAAAGAGATGGAAGCTTTTGATCAGAAACTAAAGGAAGCTATAGCTTTAGTTCAATCTGCCATCACTACATCTCATAAGGAAATATCTGACAAACTTCAAAAATTGAAACCATATTTTAAAGAAGGTGTGAATTATCTAGATGGCCAGATCAGATTTCAGAAGGATGATCTAAGAGATCATATTACCAGAGAAGTCATAAAGGGGGAGAGGTTGTTAGTTCATGCTGGCTCAGAGCACACAAATGGGTGACAAATAGTATTCGAGCCACATTGGGATATCCACCTTTGTGTGATGATGATATGGTGGTTGAGTCAGGAATTCAAACAGGTCTACTTGAAGGCAATCAACCTGAGATTGCCCAAGTCATTTACCCTCCTCCTGATTTTGATATGATTGATCAGCAAGTTCAGGATATGTATAGTCCTCCAAAGGAGGTTACCAAGGTTGTTATTGAAAAAGTTGATAATCCTAATGCCAACTTGAAAGAATAGCAAGATGCTCTACTATCCAAGAAAAGATTTAGAGAGCAGACTGAACTTAAGCCAGATTTTGAGCAGTGGAGCCCTACTTCAAGAAATATTATACTAACTGCTTGGAAGGCTGTAAAGGACCAAGTACATGATAGAGGAAAGTGGTATAATGAAATGGAATGGCAAAAGTATGAGCTAGGCAGGAAGCCACAGTATAGTTCAGGAGAAAATCCAAGCTGGGAAGGCTGCCACCAGATGCTCAGGAGCCGAGCAAGTACTTTCCAAAGCCCTTTCATTACTTTGAAAGGCAAAGGCTAAAGGAAGAAGCTCAGAAGAAAGCTGAGCTAAAAGGCAAGAAGCCTACTGAAGTTGCTGAAGCTCCTGTGAAGGCTCAAATCCAATCTGGCAAAGGAATTGTTATAAGAGAGCCTGATCAGTCTTAGTTCTAAGTTCTTTCAAATGTTTTGTAATGTTTTGATCATTCGATGTAAACATCTGTAATCAAACATTATCAAGTTATAAACAAAATTTTGGTTGGAATCATATATTCATGTTCACTCTGTGATGAATTGTTAATATTTTGTTTATATAGAATATTCCTGTAATGTCATACATCATCATATTATTTTTGTTATAAATGGTGTATATCATTAACTAAAAGGGTTATGACTTCTCCAAATAGGGGGAGATTGTTGGGTACATTGGAAAATGTGTACCTGATTTGAAGAAGCCTAACTTAGCTTAATTATATACATCAAGGTGTATTTGATGTTGTTTTAAGTTGACATGTGCAGGTGAAGAAGTATTAAAGAATACAGGAAATTATTCTAAGTCCATGTGTCGCCATCTGAAGAAATTGGTTCGACACTTCAGAATAATTGTGTTGACACTTGAAGAAAGCTGTGTCGACACGGAGAAAGATAGTCGACCACATTTGTGTCAACACTGGGAAGCAGTGTCGACTCACAGAAAGATAGTCGACCATATTTGTGTCGACACTGGGAAGCAGTGTCGACTCACAGAAAGATAGTCGACCACATTTGTGTCGACACTGGGAAGCAGTGTCGACTCACAGAAAGATAGTCGACCACATTTGTGTCAACACTGGGAAGCAGTGTCGACTCACAGAAAGATAGTCGACCACATTTGTGTCGACACTGGGAAGCAGTGTCGACTCACAGAAAGATAGTCGACCACATTTGTGTCGACACTGGGAAGCAGTGTCGACTCACAGAAAGATAGTCGACCACATTTTTGTCGACACTGGGAAGCAGTGTCGACTCACAGAAAGATAGTCGACCTCAACTATGTCGACACCTGAAGGCAGAGTCGACACATACTGAGTTCTGAATCTACAACAACTGTGTCGACACACAGGACTTGTGTCGACACACTGCAAAGTCAAGACCAAGTTATTTTCTGAAGAAAGATGAAGTGTTGAGTCGACACAAATTCTCTGTGTCGACTCATTCTCAAGATGAAGTTCTGAAGAAGCAGTGTCGACTTAAAGGCAAACTAGTCGACATCATCAAAGGCTGTGTCGACACCAAAGTCACTTGTGTCGACACATATAGACAGTTGGTCTCGACACTTTCTGACAGTCTGTCTCAACACTTTGCTGTCCAAGACTAAGGCACAGGATCTGTTTGAAGACTTGACAGCTGTGGGTTATGACACGTTAACTGAAGCTATCAGACTTGTCAGAAGTCAGTTAGAAACCGGATCAGCCGGTTACCATGAAGAAGATCTATAAATAGACAGATTCAGAAGAAGAAACAAACAATATACAGGAGGAAATTAATTCTTAATCAACACATCAGTTAAGAGACAAGTCCTCTCTTCAAGAAAGTGCAAGGCATTAAAGAAGATCTTCATCAGAAGATCTAAGAAGACGATCTCAGGATCAGTCTAAGTAGAGTTCTTTCAAGAATTCAGAAGTATCATCAAAGGTGTTGGATAGAGAGAGATCCAGCCACCTGAAGAAGAAGAAGGAAGTCATCATTGGTTTCTCAAGAAGCTGTTTGGAAATCAACTCAGCTAAGTTCAGATTCAAGAAGCTTTGAAGAAAGCTCAGATTCAGTTGATTTCATCAGCTGATCAAGAATTGTCTTGTTCTTTTCTCTCTCAACTAAGGCAAGATATTAAAAACTTTTTTTCTAATTTCTGTAGGATCTGTCAATACAGATCTGAGTTGTAAGCCTGTGTTATAAAGGCTGAATATAGGAGAGTTGATCTCTGAGTGGTAGGGTTGTTTGCTTGAGTGTAGGAGAAGGTTCTTCTCTGAGTTGTAGGCTTTGTGATAAGGCTGAGGTAGGGTTGTTGAGCCTGAGTTGTAGGAACCTTTTCAGGTTCTGAGCCGTAGGATCTGTGGATCTGAGTAAAGAGCAAGTTTGGCCGAATCTAGCATACTGCTAGATAGGTGAAGGGGGAAAGTGGATGTACCCAGACCTTGGGGAACCACTATAAAACAGTGTGCAATCTGTGATGGTTAAATTTTTGTGACTGTTGTGCTGTGTGTTTTAATTCTGTAATTGAATTCTGCCAAAAAAAGTGTTAACAAGCATTAGAACCTATTCACCCCCCCCCCTCTAGGTGTTTAGGTTGTCTTGAAAGTAAAACTATCAGGTTTCATGAGCCGGAGATGTCCTACTATACAGGGAAGGACGATCTGGTTCAACACATCTAGTGGTTTGAAGATGTGTTCTCGATCTGACAGATGTCAGATGCGTTCAAGTGTAGGCTCTTCTCCATCACCCTCAAGGAGAAGACAAGAGATTGGTTCCACCAGCTGTCGGCCAGCTCCATCTACTATTTCGAGGACCTACGTCGGGAGGTTCATGTTGAAGTTAACCACTTCCAATAAGAGGAAGAAAGAGTCAGAGTCTCTGTTCCAGATCAAGTAGGGGATTAACAAGACCCCGGGGAGTTACGTGGACCGGTTCTAGGAGGAGGTCCTTCAAGTCCAGGAGATGTCAGGGCATACCTTGATGATGGCCTCCACCCTGGGGTTGTAGTAGGGATTCTTTAGGATGGAGCTGAAGAGGGTGTCACCTCTCTTCTTCGAGGAGCTGATGGATAGGGCAGCAAAGGAAGTCAATGGAGAGGCGTCGAACCCTGAATTCGCAAGGAAGTTGGACAGGTGGGCCGCGGAGGAGGAGCCAAGAGGTGGCAAGGGCCAGGAGGTGCGGAGGCTCGAGCACAGACAAAGGGAGCTACAGTAGTAACAACCGAGGTGGGGGCGCCAGGAGCTGAACAATCGGCTCGGCTGGAGGCAGCAGGAGTGGAAAGACAAGGGCCAATGGAGAGGTTTCCATGGAGGAGACAACCATCAGGGGGCCAGGGTCAGTTCAACCCTTCATGCTTGAGGTAGGGCCAGAGGCCTCCTCTGCCCGATCAACATCAAGCTATGACGATAGCCCTGGGGAGGAGGAGGAGAGCCCAGCAGAGGAGAAGTCAAGGAGGAAGGGCGGAGCTGCCCTATTATGAATTCTATTAGGAGGAGGGCTATGTCACGGACACGTACCCGAAGTTCCTCAAGATGAGAGGGAATAGGAAACAACAACAATAACCCCGCCAGGAAGTGCAATTGAGGAGGTCCTGCCTGGGGCAGAGGAAGATAGGTGTGAGGACTGAGCTGATGTTGGAGGCCGCGGAGGGATCAGAGTGATCAATGGAGGGGTGGGAGTTGAGGTCGTCCGCAAGGCAAGCCTCCATACTATGTACCACCGAAGCGTCGCTTCGACGTCCCAAACTCCACCCCCAGAGGAGAAGATTACTTTCTCAAGGAAGGACATGCCAGATCATGAGGATCTATTTTACGACGCGCTGGTGATCCAGGACGCGGTTGAAAATTTTACTGTCTCTCGGATCCTCATTGATAAGGGAGCTTGGTCAACGTCATCTTCAAGAAGGCATTCGACGCGATGAAGGTGGAGGCCAGGAGGGTGTTGGCCTCAGATGGTCCTCTTTCTGGATTCTCCGAGGAAAGAAAGGAGGTAGAAGGGGGTGGGATTCCATGTCACTCTAGGGGGTCAGTCCCGAAACTGTAGGTTCGTCATTGTGGACGCTCCTAGCAGCTAAAACGCCATCTTCGGACGACCCCTCATCAGTGTCTTCTATTGTGTGCCCTCCTCGTTCCATTAGTGCCTCAAGTTCAATGCTTAAGGCATCCAAGTCCGGGTCCGAGGATACCCCAAGGTAGCAAGGGAGTGCTATGTGACCGCAGTCAACTCCATATCCTAACAAGGAGGAGCTGAGGAGATGAAGCGGGGGATGGAGGAGTTATCCTGGCAGGAGGTTGGAGGAGAAGCAGAGGAGATGGAGGTAGAGGAAGAAGAGATCCGCACCCAGGTGGGGGCGGCGGAAGAAGTTCCTTAAGAGCAGGTCGAGGTGAGGGCCGTCGAGGAAGTTGAGGAAGAAGTTCTAGCCCCAAGTGAGGGGGCCGCAGGAGAATAGGGAGATCAGTCCCAGCTTGAAGCAGCGAAAGAGGTGGTAGAGATGAAGGTTCTCACCCAGGAGGTCAGGGTGGAGCAAGTGCGGATCAGCAGAGGGCTGAGCCCGGAGGACCAGAGGAGGATGTTCGAGTACATCCAAAAGAACGTCAACATCTTTGAATGGAGCGCAGCAGACATGCCAGGGATCAATGCCGATGTTACATTCCACCGCCTCAACCTAGATCTAGAGGCTCGCCCCATCCGGTATAAGAAGAGATCTACCGCGGACAAGCTGGCCGAGCCCATCCGGGAGGAGGTGGGTAAGCAACTCAAGGTTGGATTCATTTCAGAGATCCAGTATCCTGGCTGGGTCTCTAATGTTGTAATGGTAAAAAAAAGGAGACGTCCGCTGGAGAATATGTGTAGATTTTTCTCTTCTTAATAAATCATGTCTTAAGGATTGTTACCCCTTGCCTCGGATCGACGCGCTTGTTAACTCAGCTGTCGTATTTTCTGTAATGAGTTTTCTATATACTTTTGTAGGTTATCATCAGATTAGGATGCACCCGCCTGAAATAAAGATGTCTCCTTCATCACCGGGGACGGGTGCTACTTCTATAAGATGAGGCCTTTTGGGCTAAAAATGCAGGGGCAACATATCAAAGGATGATGGATCGGGTCTTCTAAGAGCAGAAGGGGAGGAACCTGGAGGTGTACGTTGATGATCTCATGATCAAGATTCGGGATGTGGACTCTCACCTCACGGGCCTAGAGGAGACCTTCAGTACCCTGCGAAAATACACAATGAGGTTGAACCCCTAGAAGTGTGTCTTCGGGGCAAGCAGAGGTAAGTTCCTAGGACATCTCCTTACTCCTGCAGGAGTAGACCCCAACCCTGACAAGGTGAAGGCGATCATGGAGTTCGGGTTGCCTCGAAATTCCAAGGAGGTCCAACGATTGATGGGGAAATTGGCAAGGTTGAGCAGGTTCCTCTCTCGGGCAAGAGAGAAGTGATCCCCCTTCTTCAAAGCGCTAAGGGGAAATCAAAAATTTTAACGGTCTAAGGAATGCGAGGAGGCGTTCCAAGACTTGAAGAGGCAGCTGACCCATACCCTATTACTCCTGGGACCGAAGGAGGGGGAAGATCTATCCCTATACCTTGGGGTCGGGGCCGAGGCCTTGAGCTCCGTTCTGGTCCGAGAAGAGGGAAAGAAGCAACTACCTATATATTATGTTAGTAGGGTCCTGAGGAAGGCATAGCTTCGGTACCCTATCCTAGATAAGTTGGCTTTCACCCTGGTCATCTCAGCCCAAAGACTCTGACTATACTTCCAGGCACACTCCATCCAGGTGGTGACTAATCATCCCCTCCACAATATCTTTGAGGGGGTGGAACATTTGGGAAGGTTGGCAAAGTGGTCGGTGGAGCTGAGTGAATTTGATATATCTTTCGTTCCCCTCCTCTCGATCAAGTCTCAAGCGATGGCTAACTTTCTGGCTGACTATGTGGTCGAGGTGGCGGAGGCAGAGCTCACTCGCCTAGTTCCTTGGAAGGTGATGGTAAATGGCACCTTGGGTAGACATTCCTGTGGGGTAGGGGTGATCCTGGAGAGCCCCCAGGGAACAAAGATCGAGCATACGGTGGTTGTTCACTTCCCCATTACCAACAACTAGGCCGAGTACGAAGCAGTGCTAGCAGGGTTGCGTCTGGCCAGGGAGCTGGGGGTGCATGATGTGGAAGTGCTCATGGATTCCATGGTGGCGGCCTCTGTTGAGACCGAGCGGTCTGTCGGCTGAGACCGGGCGGTCTGGAGGTCTGGCGATCTGGCGGCTTGTCCCAGCAGTTTGGTAGCCGGGTTGGAGACCAGGCGGTCTGGTGGTTTGTCTGGCGGTCTCAGCGGTCTGGCGGCTTGAGGATCTTGGTCGGCTGTCTTCCTCTTTGTTGTGGCCCTGCGGTTAGTCTAACCGCGTGGCTTGTGCGGCTTATGCGACTTGTATAGTTTCATGTTCTTGTAATTATTAGTCCCATATTTCTTATTTGTAATCTCTCTTCTCTCCTCCATTCTATAAAAGGGAGGTCATACCTTTGTAATAGTTATCTTTTTGGATAATAAAACTTTCAATTATTCAAAGTTCCGGCTTGTTTTTAGTCGTTTGTTCGCTACTCTAACATGGTATTAGAGGACTCGATTTTCTCCTCTTGATTCTGTGCGCCCTCTCTGGCCGCGCGACCTGTCCGCGCGGCTTGCCTCTTCTTCTCACGACTTGTCCTCGCGGCTTGTTTCTTCCGCCTGCTTGTGCCCTATTCGCGCGGCTTCTTTCTCTCCTTGACGTTGCCCTTTGTGTGCACGACCTCTTAGTTCTCCTTTCTTCTCGCCGCGACCTGTGCTTAGTCTTCACGCCCTCTGTACTTTCTGCTCCTCTTTTCTTGTCGCCTCGGCCTGTTGTCACGACTTGTTTGCCCTGTTTGCCTCCCAGCGGACTTTTCTCTGTTCGCGTGGTGTCTCTTTCTTCTGTTCGTGTGGGCTGTTCTCTAGCCGCTCGACTTCTTTCCCTCTGCTTTGTTCTGCGGCTTGGTCGTGGCTTTTCTGGTCGCTGGTGTCTATCATCGTGACCGCTGTAGATCTATTTCTCCTAACCGCTGCGATTTCTCTCTGTTCGGGCGGTTTATTCCTTGTTTTGGCTACCTCTCTGCCCTTCTTCCTTTGCCGCTCTCTCTCTTAGTCCCCGCAACCTGTCTCTAAGTCGCCGCGACCTGTGCTCCTTTGCTCAGCTTCCTCTCTCATTGCTCTTGCCCCTTGTTATCACGACCTGCTTCTAATTCGCAGCGGTCTGTCCTCCTCTGTGCAGTCCCTCCTTTAACCGCTTCTGCTTGATTAGTCGCCGCGACCTCCTTTTTTAGTCGCACGGCTTGTTCTTCTCTCTTCTTTCCCTTTTCCTTGCTCTGCACCTTGGTCGTGGCCCTTCTTGCCGCTGGTGTGCTGTCACCGTGACCGTTATAGTTTTTATTCCTTCGTGGCTTTCACATCCTCCTCAAAGTCATTCGTCTCGGTGGTCACGTCTTCTGGTAGTGCCCATGTTGTTACTCAAGGAAAATGGCTGATCGACACCGGTGCTACGAATCATATGACCGGTAATCTCCAGTGTTTTTCTCTCCTAAAAACACATGATCGGTTACCCCCGGTTATTCTCGCTGACGGCTCTTCATCATCGGTCAATGGGATGGGAATGGTTCATGTCACTCCGTCTCTTCGCTTGGCGAATACTCTCTACGTGCCCAAGTTCTCGTGCATCTAATTATTTGTTACCTCTCTATGCAGGCAATTACAGTGTTCCATCACATTTACTTCTACTTCTTGTTCCTTTCAGGATCCGGACTCCCAACGGACGATTGCTACTGGGACTGAGAGTGGAGGCCTATAATTCCTTGACAATGTTTCTGCTTTGTCCACATTCTCCTCCACCTCCACAGATCTTCTGCAATGGCATCTCCGACTTGGTCATGCTCCTCCACGTCTTCTTCGTCAACTTCTGCCAAACCTTCCTCCACAAAGTCCTCCCCTCAACTGTGAGGCCTGTCAGCTTGGCAAGCATCACCGCTCCTCCTTCCCTCCAAAGCACGTTCGTGGATCTACCCGTCCATTTGATCTCATCCACTCCGATGTTTGGGGTCCTTCTCCTACCCTTACTGTTGGTCTGGGTAGTTCATATTTTGTCACGTTTATTGATGATTTCTCTCGCTGTATGTGGGTGTATCTGTTAAAAGATCGCTCTGAATTATTCTCTGTATGGACGTCCTTCTATCTCATGATCAAAACTCAGTTTAATGTTTCTATTAAAGTTTTTCGATCTGATAATGCCCAAGAATATCTCAGTCATGACTTTTTTACCTTCTGCATGCAAAATGGTATTATTCATCAAACTAGTTGTGTCTACACTTCACAACAAAATGGTGTGGCAGAACACAAAAATCGTCACCTCCTCGATGTTGCTCGCTCCTTGATGACCCAGATGCATGTTCCTCGCTCCTATTGGGGTTATGCTAGTCTCCTTGCCTGTTACCTTATCAATCGCATTCCCTCCACGGTTCTCCACAGAAAAACCCCATTCTCCATTCTATATCCGGGCAAGGACCCTTTTCCTCTCTCTCTCCAAATATTTGGGTGCACTGCCTTTGTGCATGCTCAATCTGCCACCCGTGATAAGCTCTCCCCTCGCTCCACCAAATGTGTCTTTCTGGGATACTCCAACACTCATAAAGGCTATTGTTGCTTTGATCCCGTTCTTCATAAGCAGTTCGTCTCTGCTGACGTCACCTTCTTCGAGAATACCTCTTACTTCTCGGATGACTCCTCTCCTCCTCCCCCAACTTCTGATTCTCCTGTTGTTCCCTTCGTTCCCTCGTATCCTACTATGATCTTCACCCCTACACCATCTCCTCCTCTCTCTCCCTCTTCTCCGCCACCATCTCCCTCATCTCCGCCATCGTCGCTCTCTACTCCCGGGCCAGCTCTGTCTACCACGGATGCTCCGGATGCCGAGGGACCTGCAGAACTGGATCTTCCTATAGCTCTTCGCAAAGGGGTGCGGACGTGTACCCTACACCCCCTTGCTACTGTTGTTTCATATGATCGTCTTACCCATTCTTGCAGGGCCTTTGCACTGGCTATCTCTGCCACTGCCACACCCCGCTCCTACCAGGAGGACCTTGCTATTCCTTATTGGAAGATGGTCATTGATGATCAAATGGCGACCCTAACTGAGCGGGGTACCTGGACTCTTGTTCCACCCCCTTTGGGCACTGATGTGGTTGGTTGTCGATGGGTATTCGTTGTGAAATTTCGTCCGGACGGTAGTGTGGATCGATACAAGGCCCGCTTAGTCGCCAAAGTCTTCACTCAGACTTATGGGGTTGATTACTTTGACACATTCTCTCCAGGTGCTCGTCTCAGCACCATTCGGGTTTTCTCTCTGTGGCTGTCAACAGGGATTGGCCCATTTCTCAGCTGGATGTCAAGAATTCCTTTCTCTATGGTGACCTTCAGGAAGCGGTTTACATGGAGCAACCTCCTGGGTATGTTGCTCAGGGGAAGACACGAGTATGTCATCTGAAGAAGGCCATCTATGGCCTAAAGCAAAGCCCTCGGGCTTGGTTTGACAAGTTCAGCGACATTGTTCCAGCCATTGGTTTTGCACGAAGTTCAGCCGATCACTCCTTATTCATTCGCAAAACCTCCTCTGGTATGGTGGTTCTTGTTGTATATGTGGATGATATTCTTCTGACTGGTGACGACCAGGCTGGGGTTGCCCTGACGAAGAAACACCTCCGACAACACCTGGTTACTAAGGATATGGGCTCTCCCAAATACTTTCTGGGGATTGAGATTTCTCGAAAACCCAACTCTTTAGTTCTCTCCCAACGGAAGTATGCTCTTGATTTGCTAAAAGAGACAGGGTTGACTGGTGCTAAACCTGCCAGATGTCCCATGGCCATTGGGGAAGACAAAACGTGGACAGATGACTCGCCTCCTCTATCTGATTCTTCGAGGTACCGACGTCTAGTGGGCAAACTCATTTATCTCATAGTGACCAGACCCGATATCTCATATATTGTAGGCAAGGTTAGCAAATTCATGCAAGCTCCTAGGGAGTGTCACATACAGTCTGCCCTGAGGATATTGGAGTATGTTAAAGAAGCTCCAGGGAAAGGACTGCATTTTCAGAACAATGGTCATTTGAGGGTTGAAGCCTACTCAGATTCAAGCTATGCTGATGATAAAGGAGACCGCAAGTCAACATCGGGTTTTTGCACATTTGTTGGAGGAAATCTTGTGAGCTGGAAGAGCAAGAAACAGTCTGTGTTCTCCAAGTCTAGTGCAGAAACGGAATATCGTAGTATGGCATCAACCACATGTGAGTTAAAATGGTTACGGGCTTTCATGCTTGACCTAGGGGAGGTCTACAACTATCCTCTTCCTATGTTCTACGACAACAAGGCTGCGATATACATTTCCAAAAATCCGGTCTTTCATGAGAGAACAAAACACATAGAGGTCGACTGCCACTTTATTCGAGAAGAGATTTTGAAGAAACAGATTTGTACTCTGTTCGTCACTTCTGACAACGAGTTGGCAGATGTCTTCACCAAGCCGGTGTCTGCTTCTTTGTTTCATATTTGGGACAAGCTGGGCATGATTGATATCTATGCTCCAGCTTGAGGGGGAGTATTGAGACCGAGAGGTCTGTCGGCTGAGACCGGGCGGTCTGGAGGTCTGGCGGCTTGTCCCAATAGTTTGGTAGCCGGGTTGGAGACCGGGCGGTCTGGCGGTTTGTCTGGCGGTCTCGGCGGTCTGGCGGCTTGAGGATCTTGGCCTGCTGTCTTCCTCTTTGTTGTGGTTGTGCGGTTAGTCTAACCGCGCGGCTTGTGCGGCTTATGCGGCTTGTATAGTTTCATGTTCTTGTAATTATTAGTCCCACATTTCTTATTTGTAATCTCTCTTCTCTCCTCCATTCTATAAAAGGGAGGTCATACCTTTGAAATAGTTATCTTTTTGGATAATAAAACTTTCAATTATTCAAAGTTCCGGCTTGTTTTTAGTCGTTTGTTCGCTATTCTAACAGCCTCTCAGATCAACGAGGAGTTTGAGGCACGGGAGCCTACTCTCCAATTATACTTAGCCAAAGTAAAGGGGGTCATCGACATGTTTCAAATGTTCTTCATCAGACATGTGCCATGGGAAGTGAATGAGAAGGTGGAACAGCTGGCCAAGTTCGGACCTCGGGTGGGGGGCACCATCACCGACTTGTTCCACCCTTCCATCAAAGAGAGAGAGCTGTTGGAGGTGGACAAATGCCCCTCATGGATGGATCCTTTTGCAACCTTCCTATCCACAGGGGAGTTCCGGGAGGGTATGGATTAAAAACGATTCAAGCATAAGTCGGCATATTACCCCATGCATGATGGGCAGTTGTATAGAAAGACCCTCTCAAGGTTGCTGGCGTGTTGTGTAGCAGAGGGACAAGTTCAAAGGATTTTGGAAGAAGTCCATTCTAGAGAGTGCGGGAGCCACTCAGGAAGTAGGACATTGGAGGGGAGGATATTCAGGCAAGGGTACTTCTGTCCAACCCTGGGCTAGGATGTCGCTGAGTTCACGAAGAAATGCCATAAGTGCTAGTTATTTGCCCCTCTCCAGCTTCTATCAGCTCAACGGCTTAGAAGCATCATGGCGCCCTGACCCTTCTCCATCTGGGGAATGGATCTGGTAGGACCCTTCCCTCAGGCTTGTATGTAGAGGAGATTCTTGCTAGTAATGATTGACTATTTTTCTAAGTGGTTGGAGGTGAAGGAGCAGACCAAGGTGACCTCCCAGGTAATCAGAAACTTTATATGGGGGGAGATCATCTGCCTGCATGGATTACCTCAGGCCATTGTCACGGACAATGGGCCGCAGTTTGCCAGCTCCGAGTTTATCAGCTTCTGTGGCCAACTTGGAATCGATCTCAGGTTTGCGTCGGTCCATCATCCCAGGAGACCCGGGCAGGTGGAGGTGGAGAACAAGATAATCATGAAACTCTTGAAAAGTAAGGTGGAGAACTTGAAGGGAAGTTGGGTGGAGCAACTTCCTTCACTACTCTGGGCCCTGAGGACCACCCCCAACACAACCATGGGAGAAACCCCCTTCATTCTCTACGACAGCTGTAAGGCAATGCTCCCCATAAAGTTCGAGGTCTGGACACCTCGGTTGGTTGAAGTCTTGAAGCAGAGAAAGGAAGAGAAGAGCGGTGGGCCTAGAACGAGGATGAGTTGTGGCTCTCCCTGGATATGGTGGAGGAGTTGCGTGATCTGTTCGTCATCCAGCAGGAAGAGGTCAAGCAGCTGACGGCCAAGTATTTTGAAAAACATGTCCGGATCAAACAATTAGCGGAAGGGGACTTGGTCCTGAAAAAGGTGGATGCAGCAGGAAGATCAGCTGTCATGGGAAATCTCAACCCCAACTGGGAGGGACCATTTATTGTCAAAGAAAAGTTGAGGTCAGGGGGGTACCGCCTCCGGGATGTGGAGGGCCAGACCCTAATTCACACCTGGAGTGGTGATGACTTGAAGCATTTTTACCCTTGAGCCATGTAAGTGATGTCCTTTTTCTAATAAAGCATCTTGATATTCTGATTATATTCTGCAATGATTCATATGAGCGGGTGAAGAGTTCACTTAGTAGACCCCGAGCAGATCCCACTGCTAGGCTCTCACCTAGCTGGCAGGGTTGGATGTCATTCGAGAGAGTCTACCCAGATCCCGAGAAGATCCCCCTATCAGGCTTCCATCTAACTGGCAGGGCTGGATGTCACTTGAGAGAGTCTACCCAGACCCTGAGTAGATCCTGCTGTTAAGCTCTCATCTAGCTGTCAGGGTCAGATGTCACTCGAGAGAGTCTACCAAGACCCCGAGCAGATCCCGCAGTCAAACTCTCACCTAGCTCACAGGGCAGAGGTCCTTGGCGGACGTTGATGTTGCCCTGGAGCTAAGTCCCAAGATTCTCCCACTTTTAGGCTTTCATCAAGTTGACAAGGCAAGGATCCTCAGTGGACGTCATGAAAGCCCTTGGAACCAAGTCCCGAGCTTCTCTTGCCAGTCAATGAGGCTTGGAGTTTAGGGAATTTGGGGATGAAATATAAGGCTTCAAAGAGATCTCGCCGAACGGGGATCTCGCCAAGCAAACAGGGGGCTAGCGAGTGCGAGTGCTTGGGGTTAGGTCTTACGAACTATACACCTCAGTGTGTGTAATCCGATACGGCGAGAACGGCGCAAGACTCTATCCTAAGCAATGAGTTCGAAAAGCCAAACATCTTAAGCACGCGAGAGCCACTGAAGTAGAAACAATGCGAGACCTGGTTCTATATATCGAGCTAGCAGAGACTGCAGGTCGGCACGATAAAAATGTGATCTATGGTTTTGTGAGATGTCTCGACCATGGGCTACCTAAGCTGGAGCGTGAGTGGTATAGGTTTTCGCATGATATCATTCAAAGTCAAATCAAACACAGAGAAGATAGATAATTTCACAGCAAAAATCATATTTCATTTATAGCTTGATGGTTACATTTTGCCAAAAAAGGGCAAGGCCCAAAGAAAAGGAAAATACAAAAATTGTAAAGCGAAAACCCTAAGACAACGATGTTGATCGCTCGCTCTCGTCGGAGCATGCATCACTGTCTTCAGGCTCAGGGATAGGAAGGAAGAGCTCCGGGAGTAAGATCTCGGTTGTCACCTTCTTGCCATCGCTATTCTAGAATCCAGCCCACTTCATCACTTGGAGTGAATGCCACGCCGCTGCAATATAATTCTCCTACATCATCAGCTCAATCTCATATGTCGTGCACAGTGAGCCTTCTTCCTTTCGCTCGAGGGGCGATGGACCAGCTAATCGATCCATTGCTGATTCTGGGCCCTTATTCTTCAATTTTCCTCCTCGATATGGGCAATGAGCGCATCCTTTTTTGCGATAGTCGCGACATCCTATAGAATAATCAAAGGTTAGTGCGAGAACAATGAGTGAATGCGCAGCAAGAAAGGCTTACCACTCCAACCTCTCACAAGGCGAGGTCTTTCTTGGCGGTGTCCTGATCCCGCTTCAGGGTTGTAACCACTTTGCACAGCTTGGAACGCGCTTCACTTACATCCGCCAGCTTCCTTGTAAACCGTTGCACCTCCTTAGTGTTCCGAGGTGATCCTAACTCCATGATTTCCCTCACCTTGTCAGGGTTGGGCTCTACACCTGCAGGGGTAAGAAGATGGCCTAGGAACTTACCCATGCTTGCCCCGAAGACACACTTTAGGGGGTTCAACTGAATATTGTACTTGCATAAGGTGGTGAAGGTCTCCTCCAGGTCAAGGAGGTGAGAGTCCACGTCTCGACTCTTGATCATGAGGTCATTGACATATATCTCCAGGTTCCTTCTCTTCTGCTCTCGGAAGACCCTATCCATCATTTTTTGGTACGTCGCCCCTGCATTCTTTAGCCCAAAGGGCATCATTTTATAGCAGTAACACTCATCCCTTGTGATGAATGAGACATCCTTGATGTCTTTGGGGTGCATCCTAATCTGGTGATAACCTTAAAATGCATCTAAAAAACTCATTACAGGAAAACCAATGGCTGAGTCAACCAACGCGTCGATCCGACGCAAAGCATAACAGTCCTTATGACACGATTTATTAAGTAAAGAAAAATCAACACACATTCTCTACCATCCGTATCCCTTTTTTACCATTACTACATTGGAGACCCAGTCTGGATATTGTATCTCGGATACAAAGCCAGCCTTGAGGAGCTTGGCCACTTCCTCCCTGATTGGCTCAGCTAGCTTGTCAGAAACGGACCTCTTCTTCTGCTTGATGGGGCAAGCCTCTGGGTCCAAGTTGAGGCGGTGGCATGCGACGTCTGCATCGATCCCTGGCATCTCCGTGGCGCTCCAGGTGAAGAAGTCCACGTTCTTTTGGATGCACTCCAGCATCCTCTCCTGATCAACTGGGGTAGGTCCCCCGCTAATACGGACCTTCTCCACCCTATCTCCGAGGGTGAGAACCTCCATCTCCACCACCTCTTCCGCAGCCTCCAGACGAGACTGCTCTCCCCATTCTCCAGCATCCTCCCCTCCTGGGGCAGTAATTTCCTCCTTTACCTCCTCCACGGCCATTGCCTCGGCCGGCTCCTGGACTTCCTCCGCCACCTCTACCCGGGTGCGATCTTCCTCCACCTCCATCTCCTTAGCCCCCTGCTGTCATGAGATGGAGTTCACTACCGTGACATAGCACTCCCTTGCCACCTTAGGGTCACCCCAAACTCGGACCTAGATCCCCTCAGCGTTGAACTTTAAGCATTGGTGGAAGGATGACGGAACGCAGCGGAAGGCACTGATGAGGGGTCGCCCGAAGATGGCATTGTAGTAGCTACTGGGGGCGTCCACAATGACGAACCTGCAGGTGTGGGATTGCCCCCCCCCCCCCAGAGTGGCATGGAGGCCCACTCCTCCTTCTACCTCCATCCTCTCACCCGAGAACCTGAACAAGGGTCCATCTGAGGCCAGCACCCTCTTGGCATCTACCTTCATCGTGTCGAATGCCTTTTTGAAGATGAAGTTGACCGAGCTCCCGTTGTCGATGAGGATCCGGAAGATGGTGAAGTTCTCGACCGCTGTCTGGATGACCAGCACGTCGCAGAAGGGGTCCTCATGGTCTGACATATCCTTCCTTGAGAAGGTGATCTTCTACTCCAGGGGTGGGGTCTAGGATGTGGAGCAAACGCTCTGGCGGTACATAGTGTGGAGACTTGTCTTGCGGGAAGCCTCGACACCCCCCCCCCCCCCCGTAGATCACTTTGATCCCTCCCCGAGCCCCAACATCTACCCGGTCTTCACACCTGCCCTCCTCTGCCCGAGGCAGGACTTCTTTGATCTACACTCCCTGGCGGTCTTGTTGCTGATGTTGCTCCATGTTTCCTCTCATCTCGAGGAACCCTGGGCACGTGGTTGTGGCGTGCCCCTCCTCTTGATGGAAGTCACAGTAGGTTAACTCTACCCAAACTTCCCTTCTCCTTCTCCACGCTGCTCTCCTCCTCTCCCCCGTAGATATAGCCAAAACCTGATTCTGGTCGGGGAGAGGTGCTCTCTGGAAAATCCTCCTGCCTGGAGGGTAGAACTAACCCGGACCTCCTTGGCGGTTGTCTCCCTCCATGAAGACCTCTCTGCGGCCCCTGGTCTTGCCACTCCAGCCTCCAACCTAGTCGATGGTTCAGCTCCTAATGCCCCCACTTGGGCTGCTGCTGCTGTTCCCTCTGTCGGGGTTCAGCTCTTCTCTCCTCCTGACCTCTGCCACCTCTTGGCCTCTCTTCCTCGGTGGCCCACCTAGACAGCTTCCGGGCAAACTCCGGATTCGATGCCTCCCCATCGACTTCTCTCACCTCCCTCTCCATTAGCTCATCGTAGGAGAGGGGTGGCACCCTCTTCAGTTCCATTCTTAAGAAACCCTGCTGCAGCCCCAGGGTGAAGGCCATCATCAGGGTGTGGCCCGACATCTCTTAGACCTGGGTCACCTCCTCCTAGAACCAGACCACATAGCTCCCCAGTGTCTCGTTCGCCCCCTGCTTGATATGGAACAGGGATTCTGACTCCTTTCTCCTCTTGGAGGTGGTGAACCTCAACATAAACCACTGGCACAAGTCCTCGAAACAGTAAATGGAGTTGGTCGGTAGCTGGTGGAACCACTCTCTCGCCTTCTCTTTGAGAGTGATGGCGAAGAGCCTGGACTTGAACCCATCCGATATCTGTCGGATCGATACCATGTCCTTGAACTACTGGACATTCTGGATTGGGTCTCCCTTCCCGACGTAGTAGGACATCTCGGGCTCCCTGAACCCCTCTAGAATCGGGGCAGTAGAAACCAGCTCGCTGAAGGGGCTGCCTCCCCTACTAAGCAAGATGGGGGGTCTCGCACCCCCCATCTCATCAAACCTGTCTCCGCTCGCCGAGCCCGGGAAGAGTACTTGCCCGGGGAGCTTGCTGCCTCTCCCTTCCTCTACAACCTCTTTCCCAGCTCGATTGTCGGGAGCGTCTTTGCCGAGGGTCGGGTCTGCGGGCATTGACTCCGCTGGAGTCGGGCACTCGACACGCGTGCCAAGTGGGAACCTGATGAGGCCAAGCACCACTCTCCTGAAGTCTTTGAACATCCCCACCGTGGAGAGAGGCGGGGGGGTGGCGAGTCGAACCTATCTGAGCCTTGTCCTTATCCTCCCGTCATTGAGTTTGTTGAAGATTTTCTATGCTAACCACGCTCCACGCTCACCGCACCAAAATGTTAAAACTAAAAAATCGGTCTCTGTGGAGTTCACCCTTGGGGAAGGGGTGATCGCGCACCTACTTCTCTCCTGCAAGCAAAATGACAAGGAAAAATGAACAAAGAGCTGACCCAAGGGATCAGCGCGGAGGTCCCACCACACACCCGGAAGATCTTAGTGTGCTTCCCCTCCCTAGCCAAGAGCCGAGCTAAGGCAACCTCAGAAAGCGCTAGAAGACTGAGAGACAAGTAATCATGCCTTCTGAGGTGCCCCTTGGGTCCTATTTATAGATTTCTTGAAACGACCTGCAAATAGCCAACCTTCGCTATTCTGAACAGCTATGTGCAGCCTAACTGGGTCTGCCAACAACGTACCTCTGCTGTTCTAACTAGCTATGGGCAGGGCAGCGGGGGAAAATGGTAAAAGCACTTCACAGAGCACTGGGCGAGTAGCCCTCAACAACCTCTGCTCGGCAAGGGCGGCGAGTGCTCGATGGAGCTGGCACTCGCTGCTTCTGCTCTGCTTTTGGCGAGTGCAAGCCTGGCCTGCCCTGCTTGCCTGCCGCGAGTTCGTTGAGCGGCTAGAGCTCGTCAGGAGGCCCAGAGCTCGATGAACAGCCAAGAGCTCTACAAAAGGTCTAGAGCTCGACGAAAGGCCCAGAGCTCGATGAAAGGCCTAGAGCTCGACGAACAACCAAGATCTCGACGAAAGGCCCAGAGCTCGAAGAACAGCTAAGAGCTTGATGAAAGGCCTAGATCTCGACGAACGGCCAAGAGCTCTACGAAAGGCCCAGATCTCTACGAACGTGCATAGAGCTCGACGAACAGCCAAGAGCTCGACGAAAGGCCCATAGCTCGACGAACAGCCAAGAGCTCGATGAAAGGCCCAGAGCTCGACGAATGGGGCTTGGCCAGTGCAAACTCTCCCCTCTCAAACCATCCTACCCCATCTAGGCGAGTCGGGGCTGCTGCCGAGCTATCTGGGGTGATTGCGAACCGATGGATGCCAAGATGTCCCTCAATTCCAAGTGTTAGAAGCGTTGATAGAACTCACCTCACTCGCCTCCTAGGCTGAAGGCGTTGAGTGAACTCTCACTACTCAACGCCGCGACTGAAGGAGTTGAGTGAGCTCGCCTCACTCGACGCCATGACTAGAGGCATTGAGTGGGCTCGCCTCACTCGATGCCACGGCTGGGGGTATCGAGTGAGCTCGGCTCACTCGACGTCGTGGGCCTGGCTCACATGGGTCTTTAGCTGGACTTGTCCAGTCTGTCTTCTGCTGACCCCACTCGCCGGATACGGGGTTGTACAGTAGGCACCTGCCAGTGGCAGTTAGACATCTTATAGATCATCCTATTGATCAAATAATAGGTGATGTCAGACTAGGAGTGACTACTAGGAGTAGACATCACAATGAGGTTCTATACTCTAGTTTTCTCTCTCATGTAGAACCCAAAAAGTTTAAAGAAGCCAATTCAGACCCCAACTGGATTATGGCTATGCAAGAAGAGATCAATCAATTTGAGAGATGCAAAGTCCGAAGTCTAGTTCCCAGACCTAGTGATCACAATGTCATAGGAACTGAGTGGTTTATAGGAATAAACTAGATGTGCATGGGGTTATAGTTAAGAACAAAGCTAGATTAGTGGCTAAAGGATATAGACAAGAGGAATGGATGGAATTTGATCAAACCTTTGCACCTGTAGCTAGGCTAGAAGCCATAAGGTTGTTTTTAGCTCATGCAGCATACAAAGATACAAAGTCTGCCAGATGGATGTAAGGTCAGCATTCCTCAATGGTACACTAAAGGACGAAGTCTGTGTAAAACAGCCACCAGGTTTTGTCAACCCTAAACACAACACCTATGTCTTCAGATTGCACAAGGCTTTGTATGGGTTAAAATAGGCACCTAGAGCCTGGTATGAGACCATGTCTACCTTTCTTATAGAGAAGAAGTTCTCTAGAGGAAAGATAGACAAGACACTATTCTTTAGGGACATCAAAAGTTCAAGCATCCTAGTTCAGATTTATGTGGATGATATAATTTTTTGGTCTACTAATGAGACGTTGTGTAGAAAATTTGTCAGGCTTATGTAAAGCAAGTTTGAAATGAGCAGCATGGGTGAGCTAAAGTTCTTCTTGGGATTCCAAGTGAGACAATCTGAGGATGGTATATCCATCTCTCAATCTAAGTTCACTAAGGAGTTGATTAAGAGATATGGTATGAAGAGTTATACTACCATGAGAACTCCAATGGGTTCTTCTATGTCACTACACAAGAATGAATCTGGGAAACCAGTTGATGAAACCTTGTATAGAGGCATCATTGGATCACTCCTATATTTGACTGCTAGTACGCATGATATTATGTTCTCAACATGTGTTTATGCAAGGTACCAAGCTTGCCCCCAAAGAGTTTCATTATACTGCTTGTACAACCCCGTATCCGGCGAGTGGAGACGGCAGGAGCCAGATTGGCCAAGTCTAGCCCAGGCCCCAGGCAAGCCAAGTTTGCGGCGTTGAGTAGATCCCACTCAATGCCTTCAGATATGACACCGAGTGAGTAGAGCTCACTCAACGCCTTCGGTCATGGCGCCGAGTGAGTAGAGCCCACTCAACGCCTTCGGTCATGGCGCCGAGTGAGGCAGGCTCACTCACGCCTTTAGCCGCGGTGCCGAGTGGGGGGAGTTCTGTCAACGCCTTTTGACCTCGGTATTGAGGGACATCCCGGCACCCGTCAGCTCGCACTCGCCAGCTCGCACTCGTGGCAGACGAACGAGCCAGGCTGAGGCTAAGCTCGTCAACTGCCGATCGAGGCCTGCGAGTACCAGCTCCCTTGATACTCGCCGCCTTTGCCGAGTAGAAGCCATTGCAGGGTAGCTCGCCCCCTTCAATTGTGATGTGTTTTCCACCCCATTTGCCTCCGCTGGCCTGCCCATAGCCCGTTAGAACAATGGAGTCTCGATGTTGGCAGACCTAGGTGGGCTGCACATAACTATTCAGAATAGCGGAGTTTGGCTGTTGGCAGGACAACCCAAGGGGTTTTTAGTAATTCCAGGCCGGCAGAGGTTATTTACTTGCAGATCGTTTTCATAAATCTATAAATAGGACCCAAGGGGTACCTCAAAAGGCACGCTTACTCATCTCCCAGTCCTCCAGCGCTTTCTGAGGTACCTTAGCCCGACACTTGGCTAAGGAGGGGAAGCGCTCAGTGATCTTCCGGGTGTGTGGTGGGACCTCCGCGGCGGGCCCTTGGTCTAGTCCTTTGCTCTCTTTTCCTTGATGTTTTTCTTGCATGAGCGAAGTAGGTGTGCGGCCACCCCTTCCCTAAGGGTGAACTCCACAAGTGGCCGATTTTCGGTTTCAACATTTTTGGTGCGGTGAGCGTGGAAAGTGGTCAGCACAGAAAACCTTCAGCGAGCTCAATGGCTGGAGGAGAAGGGCAAGGATCGGACAGGACTGACTCGCCACCCCCTCCCCCTCTCGCGACGATGGGGATGTTCGAGGACTTTAGGCAGGAGGTACTCGGCCTGGTTCGATTCGCACTCGGCGCGCGTGTCGAGTGCTCGACTCCAGTAATCCCGGTTCTCGCAGATCTGGTACTCGGTGAGGCCGCTCCCGCCCAGTGAGCAGGGAAGGAGGTCGCCGAGGAAGGCCGGGGCGTCAAGCTCCCCGAGGGGGGCGGGGATTGAGGCTTCCTATAAGGCGAGCCTCCACACCATGTACTGACGGAGCGTTGGCTCCACATCCCAGACCCCGCCCCCGGAAGAAAGAATCACCTTCACGGTCAAGGACATGCCGGGTCACGAATACCCCTTTTGCGATGCGCTGGTCATCCAGACGACCATCGAGGATTTCACCGTCTCTCGGATCCTCATCGACAACGGGAGCTCCGTCAACGTCATCTTCAAGAAGGCGTTTGACACGATGAAGGTAGAGGCCAGAAGGGTGTTGGCCTCAGATGGGACCCTATTTGGCTTCTCGGGGGAGAGGAAAGAAGTCAAAGGAGGGGTAGGACTCCAAGTCTCTCTGGGGGGGCAGTCCCGCAATTGCAAGTTCGTCAATGTGGACGCCCCTAGCAGCTACATCGCCATCTTCGGAAGGCCCCTCATCAACGCCTTCCGCTGCGTCCCCTCGTCCTTCCACCAATGCCTGAAGTTCAATGTTGAGGGGGTCCAGGTCCGGGTCCGCGGAGACCCTAAGAAGGCAAGGGAGTGCTATGTCACCGCAGTAAACTCCATCTCATGGCAGGAGGGTGCCGAGGAGATGGGGCGGAGGATGGAGGAGGCGGATCAGGAGGCCAGCCAGGAGGAAATGGAAGTAGAGGAGACCAGCCCTCGGGAGGAGGAGACGAAGGAGGTTCAGGAGCCGGCCGAGGCGATGGACGTTGGGGAAGTCGAGGAGGAGGTCCTCAACCCTGGAGGGGGGAATACTGAAGAATGGGTGGAGCAGTCTCGTCAGGAGGCGGCGGAAGAGGTGGTGGAGATGGAGGTCCTCACTCTCGGAGGCAAGGTTGAGAAGGTCCGTGTCAGCGGAGGGTTGACCCCGGGGGATCAGAGTAGGGTGTTGGAGTGCATCCGGGAGAACGTGGATATCTTCTCTTGGAGTGCCGTGGAGATGTCAGAGATCGACACGGACGTGGCCTGCCATCGCCTCAACCTGGATCCGGAGGCTCGTCCCATCCAACAGAAGAAGAGGCCCACGACGGACAGGTTGGCCGAGCCAATCCGAGAGGAGGTGGACAAACTCCTCGAGGCCGATTTTGTATCCGAGATTCAATACCCCGGCTGGGTCTCCAATGTTGTAATGGTTAAAAAAGGAGACGGCAGGTGGCGTATGTGTGTTGATTTTTCATTGCTTAACAAATCATGTCCCAAGGATTGTTACCCCTTGCCTCGGATCGACGCGCTGGTTGACTCAGCCGTCGGTTTCCCAGTAATGAGTTTTCTAGATGCATTTTCAGGCTACCACAAAATCAGGATGCACCCTCCCGACATCAAGGATGTCTCCTTCATCACTGGGGATGGGTGCTATTACTACAAAATGATGCCCTTCGGGCTAAAAAACGCAGGCGCGACCTATCAAAAGATAATAGATAGGGTCTTCCAAGAGCAGAGGGGAAGGAACTTGGAGGTGTATTTTGACGACCTCATGATCAAGAGTCAGGATGTCGACTCTCACCTCCAGGATTTGGAGGAAACCTTCGCCACCCTACGCAAATACCAGATGAGGTTGAACCCCCTGAAGTGTATCTTCGGGGCGAGTAGGGGGAAGTTCCTGGGACATCTCCTCACCCCCGCCGACGTAGAACCCAACCTGGACAAGGTCCGAGCGATCATGGAACTAGGGTCACCACGAAATGCCAAAGAGGTACATCGACTAACAGGGAAGCTGGCAGGGTGGTTAAGCAGGTTCCTCTCCCGGGCCGGAGAAAAGTGTTCCCTTTTCTTCAAAACCTTGAGAGGAGGCCAGAAGTTTGAGTTGACCCCGGAGTGCGAGGAGGCATTCCAGGCCCTAAAGAGGAAGCTGACTCAGTCCCCCCTGCTCCAGGGGACAAAGGAGGGGGAGGACCTATTCTTGTATCTCGGGGTCGGGGCGAAGGCCCTTAACTAAGTTTTGGTTTGGGAAGAGGGGAAGAATCAGCTCCCAATTTACTATGTGAGTAGGGTGCTGAGGAAGGCCGAGCTCTGTTATCCTATACTGGAGAAGCTGGCCTTTGCCGTTATCGTTTCGGTCCGGAGGCTCCGGCCTTACTTCCAGGCACACTCGATCTGGGTGGTGACTGACCATCCACTCCGCAGCATCTTTGGGGGTGTGGGGGTGGAGCACTCGGACAGATTGGCTAAGTGGTCTGTAGAGTTGAGCGAATTCGACATCTCCTTTGTCCCTCACCTCTCGTCATAACAGCTAATTGAGAGCGAGACAGACTAAAGATTCTAGCAAATCTTTCTAGATCAAGTCAATATCAGCACACAACTGCGCAAGTGAACATTCTACAGTACTAAATGATCTAGTCAAAAGAAGACTTTGAGTCTAACTCTGGGAAAGTGTGCTAATTCCTATCATTAGTGTGATCATTTTCTCTTTCATTCTAATTGAGGAACCAGACCAAACTAAAGATAGCAACCATCACACCGCCCCGTGGGCCTACTGCCTGAACCACTGGGCCCTAGCAGTAGGGGGGAAAACAATATCCGAAAAAGGTGGCTCATTCTCAAAGGCCGACTCCACCCATTCAGGGCCCAAGAAATGGCCGACTTCCTAGCTGACTACGTAGTCGAGGTGGCAAAGGAGGAACTCACTCGCCCGGTCCCTTGGAGGGTCATGGTTGACGGCGCCTTGGGAAGGCATTCACTAGGAGCAGGGGTCATCTTGGAAAGCCCCCAGGAGATGAGGATCGAGCAGACGGTAGTAATGCATTTTCCCATCACTAACAACCAGGCCAAGTATGAAGCTGTGATTGCAGGTCTGCGCTTGGCCAAAGAATTGGGGGTGAATGACGTGGAGGTCCTCACTGACTCCATGGTGGTGGCTTCCAAGATTAACTGGGAGTTCGAGGCAAGGGAGCCGACCCTGCAGCTTTACTTGACAAAGGTGAAAGGAATCATCGGCACCCTCCAGGCTTTTTCTATCTGGCACGTGCCCAGGGGGAGACCGAACAGGTGGACCAACTGGCAAAGCACGGTCCCCGGGTGGGGGGTATCATCACAGATCTCTTCCGCCCATCCATCCGCGAGTGGGAACTGATGGAGGTGGAGCAGCACCCCTCGTGGATGGACCCATTCGTGACCTTTTTGTCCACCGGGGAGTATCCTGAGGGGATGGACAGGAAGAAGCTCAAATACAAGTCGGCATACTATCTTGTGCGAGACGGCCAGTTATACTGGAAGACCCTTTCAGGGATGTTGGCACATTGCATGGCCGAGGGGGAGGTCCCGAGGGTCTTGGAGGAGGTCCATTCCAGGGAGTGTGGAAGTCACTCTGGGAGTCGGTGATAGTTTTACTTTCAAGACTACCTAAACACCTAGAGGGGGGGTGAATAGGTACTTTTCCTTGATTTAACTTAAGGCAGAAAATAACTACAGTTCTTTGAGTAAATCATATATTTCTACAGCTAACACAGCACAATAATCACAATCATACACACATCACAGATTGCACACAGATTTATAGTGGTTCTCCAAGGTCTGGGTACATCCACTTTCCCCCTTTACCTATCTAGCAGTATGCTAGATTCGGTCTAACTTCTTCCTTTATCTCAGATCCTCAGATCCTACAGCTCAGAATCCAGAAGGATTCCTACAACTCAGAATGTTTCCACATTCCTACAACTCAGGCTAACAAGCCCTACCTCAGCCTTGCCACAAGGCCTACAACTCATAGAATACCTTCTCCTACAACTCAGGCATAAACAACCCTACCACTCAGAGAACAAATCTCCTACACTCAGCCTTTATAAAATAGGCTTACAACTCAAATCTATGAATAGATCCTACAGAATTTGATAAGTAATTTTATAATCTCTTACCCCTGTTGAGAGAGAAGGGATAAGAACTTTCATGATCATCTTCTTGAAGAGGCTAATGGCTGAAATCAACTTGATCTTAGCTTTCTTCAAAGCTTTTTGAATCTGAACTTAGTTGGGTTGATTTCCTTTGAATATAACTGACTGGCAGCTTCCTTCTTAGACTCCAAAAATAGATCTGAATCTTCTTGACAAATTAGTTCAGTATCTGCTTCTTGAGAGACCTGTGATTGTCTCCTTCTTGACTTCAAATAGATGTATCTCTCTCTATCCAAACCTCTTGAAGATACTTCTGAATTCTTGATTGAATTCAACTTAGACAAGAACTGAATAGAAAACTACTTCAGAACGTCTTCTTAGATCTTCTCACGAAGATCTTCTTCTTTGTGACTTGTACTTTCTTGATCAGAGATCAATCTCACAATAGGTGTGTTAGTTGTGTGTATTATCCACCCCTTTCTTCTTCTGATTCCATCTATATATAGACTTCATACATGGTAACTGGCTGATCCGGTTTCTAACTAACTTCTGACAAGTCTAACAGCTTCAGTAAACCTGTTGTAACTCACAGCTGTCAAGTCATCAAACAGATCTTGAGCCTTTGTCTTTGTCAGCAAAGCGTCGAGACTGACTAACATAAAGTGTCGAGATCATCTGTCAATATGTGTCGACACAAGTGACTTAAGTGTCGACACAGACTTTGGTGTTGTCGACATAGCTGCCTTGATGTCGACACAGCTTCTTGACACTGCATCTTGAGAATGTGTCGACACTGATTATTTGTGTCGACACAATCACTTCTTCACTTTTCAGCACTCGACATTGTTGAAACACTGCTGATTGTCGAAACAAGTCCTGTGTGTCGACACAGTTGATGTAGACTAAGAATTTTGTGTGTCGACACTGCCTTTAGGTGTCGACACAGTTTATGTCGACTCTGCCTCTGTGTGTCGACACTGCCTCCCGGTGTCGACACAAACTCACTGAAGTGTCGACACATCCATTTCCAAGTGTCGACACAATCTTACTGAAGTGTTGACACAGCTTCCTCAGGTGTCGACACATGGACTTAGAAATTTTTCTTTGCATTTTAGCATATTCTTAACCTGCACATATAAACTCAAAATAACATCAAATATACCTTGATGTATATCATTGAGCTAGGTTTGGCTTGTCCAAATCAGGTACAAATTTTCCAATGTACCCAATAGTCGGACGCTGGAAGGAAGAATCATCAGGCAAGGATATTTCTGGCCAACCCTGGGCCAAGATGCGACAAAGTTTGCAAAGGAGTGTCATAAGTGCCAGCTGTTCGCTCCCCTCTAGCTGCAACCTGCCCAACGTCTCAGAAGTATCACAGCCCCCTGGCCATTTGCGATTTGGGGAATGGACTTGGTCGGGCCCTTCCCGCAGGCCAGCGGTCAGAGAAGGTTCCTGTTCGTGATGATTGATTATTTCTCTAAGTGGCTGGAGGTTAAGGCACTAGCCAAAGTGACCTCCCAGGTCGTCAGAAACTTTGTATGGGGTGAGATCATCTGCCGATACGGGTTATCCCAGGCCATTGTCACGAACAATGGACCTCAGTTCGCCAGCGTCGAATTCATTAGTTTTTGTGGACAGCTCGGGATCGATCTTAGATTTGCCTCGATTCATCACCCCAGGAGCAACGGGTAGGTTGAGGCGGCAAACAAAATCATTTTTAATCTCCTCAAAAAGACGGTAGAAAATTTGAGAGGAAGTTGGGTGGAGCAGCTCCCTTCGGTCCTCTTGGCCCTTAGAACCACACCGAACACTGCCACGGGGGAGACTCCTTTTAAACTCTCCCATGGATGCGAGGCAGTGCTACTGGTGGAATTCGAGGTCCGGACGCCTCGGGTGGCTGAGGCAGGAGAAGGCAAGGAGGTATGGAGGATCGAGAATGAGGAGGAGCTGCGATACTCACTCGACATGGTTGAAGAGCTGCAAGACCTCTCTGCCCTTCAGCAAGAGGAAGTGAAGAGAAGAATGGCCAAGTACTTTGACAAGCACGTCAGAGCCAAACAGTTCACGAAAGGAGACTTGATCTTAAGAAAGGTGGACGCCGCAGGAATGTCAGCCATGGTGGGGAAGCTCAACCCCAACTGGGAAGGACCATATATAGTATGGGAGGTCCTGAAGTCGGGAGGGTATTGTCTTCAGAATACGGAAGGTGAGACCTAGGTCTCACCTGGAGTGGTAACGACCTGAAGCGTTTTTACCCCTAAATCGTGTAAGAATAAAATTTTTTTCCGAATTCTTATGTTCGTAACATGTTTTCGTACAAGTGGAATATTGAGTCTACCCTCTACCCCAAGAAGATCCCACTGTCAGGCTCCCACCAAGCTGGCAGGGCTGGAAGTCACTCGGAGGAGTCTGCCTCAAACCGCGAGCAGATCCCGCTGTCAGGCTCCCACCAAGCTGGCAGGACTGGAAGTCACTCGGAGGAGTCTGCCCTCGACCCCGAGCAGATCCCGCTGCCAGGCTCCCACCAAGCTGGCAGGGCTAGAAGTCACTCGGAGGAGTCTGCCCTCGACCACGAGCAGATCCCGCTGTCAGGATCCCACCGAGCTGACGGGGCTGGAAGTCACTCGGAGGAGTCCGCCTCAGACCCCGAGCATATTCTGCTGCCAGTCTCCCACCAAGCTGGCAAGGCTGGAAGTCACTCGGAGGAGTCTGCCCTCGGCCCCGAGCAGATCCCGCTGTCAGGTTCCCACCAAGCTGGCAGGGCTTGAAATCACTCGGAGGAGTCCGCCTCAGACCCCGAGCAATTCCCGCTGCCAAGCTCCCACCAATCTGGCAGAGCTGGAAGTCACTCAGAGGAGTCCGCCTAAGACCCCCGAGCAGATCCCGTTTTCAGGCTCCCACCAAGCTGGCAGGGCTGGAGGTCACTCGGAGGAGTCTGCCCTCGACCCCCAGCAGATCCCGCTGCCAAGATCCCACCAAGCTGGTAGGGCTGGAAGTCACTCGGAGGAGTCCACCTCAGACCCCGAGCAGATCCCGCTGCAAGGCTCCCACCAAGCTGGCAGTGCTGGAAGTCACTCAGGGGAGTCTGCCCTCAACCCCGAGCAGATCCCGCTGTCAGGTTCCCACCAAGCTGGCAGGGCTGGAAGTCACTCGAAGGAGTCTGCCCTCGACCCCGAGCAGATCCCGCTGTCAGGCTCCCACCAAGCTGGCAGGGCTTGAAGTCACTCGGAGGAGTCCACCTCAGACCCCAAGCAGATCCCGCTGCCAGGCTCCCACCAAGCTGGCAAGGCCGGAAGTCACTCGGAGGATTCTGCCCTCGACCCCGAGCAGATCCCGCTGCCATGCTCCCACCAAGCTGGCAGGGCTGGAATTCACTCGGAGGAGTCCGCCTCAGACCCCGAGCAGATCCCGCTGCAAGGCTCCCACCAAGCTGGCAGGGCTGGAAGTCACTCGGAGGAGTCTTCCCTCGACCCCGAGCAGATCCCGCGGTCAGGCTCCCACCGAACTGGCAGGGCTGGAAGTCATTCGGAGGAGTCTGCCTCAGACCCCGAGCAGATCCCGCTGCCAGGTTCCCACCAAGCTGGCAGGGCTGGAAGTCACTCGGGGGAGTCTGCCCTCGACCCCGAGCAGATCTCGCTGCCAGGCTCCCACCAAGCTGGCAGGGCTGGAAGTCAATCGGAGGAGTCTTCCCTCGACCCCGAGAAGATCCTGCTGCCAGGCTCCCACCAAGCTGGTAGGGCTGGAAGTCCCTCAGAGGAGTCCACCTCAGACCCCGAGCAGATCCCGCTGTCAGGCTCCCACCAAGCTGGCAGGGTTGGAAGTCACTCGGAGGAGTCTGCCCTCGACCCCGAGCAGGTCCCGCTGCCAGGCTCCCGCCAAGCTGGCAGGGTTGTAAGTTGCTCGGAGGATGGACCCGAAAGGCCCTCGACACCTGACGGCAGGCGAGTCGAGCGCTTACAGACGGATCAGGTGGGTACAAGTGAGTCGGGGCTCGCAAGCGAGTCAAGTACTCGCAGGCAAGGCGAGTATCCACCGGCGAGTCTAAAACTCGTAGACTTAGCGACTACCATCGTTCCCCGGATAACAGAAATAAAAGTTTTGACTCGGCGTACTCTTAATGGCGGCTAATTCGGCCATAGGTCACCAAATGAAAAAGTGGGAAAAGAAAAAAAATGTGCATCACAGTAGTAAAATACCAAAGAAGATAGGAAAAAAAGTTATATGCAAAAGATGTAGTCCATTACATATCTGGAACTCGCCTTTGCGAGGATACAAAAAAGAGAAAAAAAATGGAAAAAAAAAAGAAGGAACGAGAGATACGGCTTAGCTCTCGCCCTCCTCCCCAAAAGCACGGCCTCCTTTGCCTCTACGCCCTGGGTCCTTGTCCGTGTCCCCGAACAGCGAGGCAAAGCTATCCTCTTTCTCTTCAGGTGGACTCGGCGGGTACTGGCCTGGCATGAGGTCACAAACCGTGACCTCCTCGCAACTGATCGCCAGTATCCTGGTTCCTCTCATGACGTCTAGGAGGCACTCGGCGGACTCAATCGAAGTGACCCGTAGCCGCTCCGTAACCTCCTTCTCGCCGAAAAATCGCGGCTTCCGGAATGGGAAGAGAGGCTCACCACCGCCCGCCGGGACAAGAAGCTCCGCCTGCCAAAGGAGCTTGGCGTGAAGCTCGCGGTTCTTCTCTTGCAACCGCCCCACCTCTTCCTCTAGCTGAGAGGCGCGAGCCCCCTGCTCGGAGCCGTTCATCCCCTGCTCGCCTGAGCGAACCTCCTGCTCGGCGAGACGAGTCCGTAACTGGGAGACCTCCTCCTCCAAGCCAGAGGCGCGGTCCTGCAACTCGCGCGCAGCCTCGGCATCCTGTGGATCCAAGACAGCGTCAATATCAAAACATCGTCTAAGTAAAAAAGGAGAGGGTTGGACGACGCTTACCAGCCCGCCCATGACCTTTGCAAGTAGATCCTCAGCGATACCACACCGCCTCCCTGCGTTGGCAGCCTGGTCCCTCGCAACATCGCGCTCCTGCTCGGACTTTGACAGAAGCCTGTTAAGGTTGAAGCTGCGTCGTGTCATCATATGGTGCGGCTCGAAGGACCTCAAATGGGCCCGAAGGCCTTCGCGACCCAGCTAACGAGGGGTCATGTGCTTGTAGGCATTGGCCCCGTCGTGACCATAGAGGCCGAAGCCAAGCGCGTAGGCATGGCCGGTGAGAGGTTGGAGAGCACCCCAAGAAGGGTGGTGAGTGGAGATCGTGACTCGGTGGGCCGTCTCGTCCCACTTGATCATCGGCTCGCCGTCCGAATCTTTACATTTCTCCCCCATGCCGAAGTGGGGGTGTTCTTTGGGCAGGCCCGACTTGCGGGGCGCGAATTCCCCCACGACGTTGGGGCGCGGAGACTCGCGCTTTCGGCGATCCCTCCCGGACGTCTCCTACAGCGGGCTCCCCGGCGAGGCGTCCGAAGGGGTCTCAGGTAGATCCATGAATTGGGGGGATCGCCTTCCCCCCAGGGAGATGACCTTAGCCTTCTTTTTGCGGTCCCGGGGCCGGCGAGACGAGCCCAGTCCCCTAGGTGCCGGCCTCTTCTTGCTGGACGAAGGTTGAGACGTCGTGTGTCATCTCGGCAGGCCAGTGCTCCCGCCCGCATGAGTTCAAGAGGGTCGTCGAAAAGACCTGGGTCCGCGAAGGGCAGATTCTCAGGGATGAGTCTCTCCCCTACAGAAAAGACAGTTTAGCCAACTCTATCTCCGTCGAGCCCAATAAAAGCGGAAGGAAATCCGAACATACCTTCACCAGGGAGGACAGGGAGAAGGGAATCGAGACCTCGGCGGAGGAAGGCGACTTCGAACTCTTTGTGGAGGAAGAATTTGTGAAGCTCGGCGTCGTTGCCCGACCCCGACGGGGGCGGTACACCTCCTCGGCCTTCTATTGGGGCGAGAAGGGGATGTTGCCGAGGTCGCCCTTAATGAAGACGATCTTGGTCATCCAATTATGGTGCTTTTTCGCGACTTCGTGAACCTTGATGAGAGTACCACCGAATAAGATGACCCCATCGGTGGTGGCCATGTAAGAGAACAACTTGCGGAAGACCGCCAAGTTGAACTCAATCCGCTTGTGGCGGATATAGCAGGCGAATGCCACCATCATGGCGATGGTGTTCGGGTTCAGTTGCGCGGGCACCGCGCCGTAGTATTTTAACACCTGGCGGATTTCTGTCCAGAGGGAAAGGCACAACCCATCTCGAAATACGAGACGGGGAAGGCGACCTCGTCGGGGTAGAACGAGTTGATGGCCTCGTGTTCGGCGGGAAGGCGGGCCGCGAAACCAGAGGGAATGTAGTCAGCCATGCACTCGGCAAGTTCCTTGGCCGTGGTGTTCCCTTCAAAGAAGCAGTGCTCGGCGAAATGCCGAGCACATTTGGCCCTCCCCTCCGAGTCAGGATTTCCCTTGCCCATGTTCTTCGGGGATCAAAAATGCAGAAGCATTGACGACAGGGAACGAGAGCGAAGAGAGTACGGAAGCAATAAAGGCGTGACAGGGGTTGGTGGGGAGGCCTATTTATAGGGGGAAGAATTCGGGACCATCCTGGCCCGATCACCCCAACTCGCCTATCTAGCTCGTCTACTCGTCGATTTAACCTTACTGTCACGGATCAATCCTCTGCTGTGGCGAGACGAGACTCGCGATGCGCCAATAATTATGAATTAAGCGTATTAACAATAAAGAACAAAATGTTCAGATTATTATAGGCCGGATTCGCGTAGCGTTCAAGAAAGAAGAATAAAAAATCCTCCCACCCGCGTGGGCTAGGGGAGAACAGGGGCGAGTATCGGTAGGCCCATCAGGGGGCCAATTCTAGCTACCCCAGTCTCGCGACCCTGACGCCCCGGATCGCCGCGCGCGGAGCTTGCGAAGTCGCCCCAGGTTCCGGTGGACTGTTTGTAAACTCTCGTCAATTTCATCAAGAAGCATGGAAGAAGACGCCTCCTCAAACGTCGGGCTAACCCCCGCCATGACAGCAAGTCGCTTGCACTCCCGCTGTTGTTTGATATTGTCCCTCCGCACCTCGTGAAACTCGCGCACCAACTTCTTGAGAACCAACTGTTCTCGCCTCGACCGTTCGGGGCCCTCCAGCTCGGAATCCAGAAAGTTCCAAAGTGTGCGGGGAAGGCAGAGGCGAGTACCGAGTCTGACCCGCAGACTCGTCAGCCTCTGAGTCCACAGAAAGATCTGCGCAAACCATGCCGAGGTTCAGCAAGATGAGGCGAGCACCGCTAGGACCAAAAATAGTTCGAGAAAGCTTACCATGCACTCCCCCTTCCAGACTGGCACAGCGAGGGGGCAGACCCTCCAGAGCCTTGCCGCGGCCATAGCGAGGAATCGCCGGAGAAAGGCGAACGAACCCGGGGGTAGGGATGACCTCGGTCCTTTCCCCCAGGATGCGTAGGCGAAATGCAGCTGAGAAGGATTGCGAGTCGGCGAAATTGGCTCTTGAAGGTCTCGCCCCATAGTGTCGAAGTTAGAGGGCGAGACTCGCAAGCGCGGGTCGAACGCCTTATCCCGAGGGCTGCTGAGAGGGCTCTTGACCTGCGGCGCAGAATTCTCCCCACTTCGCCCCTGGCTGGTCTGAGCGGCGAGAGGAGCAACGACCTCCTTCCCCTGAGATGGGGTCGGCCGCGTGGAAGAGTCAGCCCCATTGTTCAGGATAGTTTGGAGATCGCGATAGATGGGCTCGACATCTTTTGGAAGGGGCTTCACCCTCTTGGGCGAGCCGAACCCGACCAAATTGTGGGGCGGGGCGCTGAGGTCGGTTAGGCCTACGACGCGAGCCGTAGTCTTCACCCTTGATCGCGTCAATCGCTCCAGAACCTATTTGGGGAGCGGCATCTTATCAAGGAAGCAGTGAAGGGAAGGGCAAAGGTCAGCCCAACGTGCAGGCACAGGTATATATATAGCCGCCGGTGGACCCCACCGAGAGATTCCCTTAGGGCCTGTCCCACTCGCCGAATCCTGTGGGGTTGGATGTTTCTTTCCGAGTTTGTGCCAACCTCGCAAAGATCGGGGATTGTGTACAACCCCGTATCCGGCGAGTGGAGTCGGTAGGAGCCAGATTGGCCAAGTCTAGCCCAGGCCCCAGGCAAGCCAAGTCCGCGACGTTGAGTAGAGCCCACTCAATGCCTTCAGCTATGGTGCCGAGTGAGTAGATCTCACTCAATGCCTTCGTTCATGGCGCCGAGTGAGTAGAGCCCACTCAACGCCTTCGGTCATGGCGCCGAGTGAGGCATGCTCACTCAATTCCTTTAGCCGCAGCGCCGAGTGGGGGGAGTTCTGTCAACGCCTTTTGACCTCGGTGTTGAGGGACATCCCGTCACCCGTTAGCTCGCACTCTCCAGCTCGCACTCGCGACATACGAATGAGGCAGGCCGAGGTTAAGCTCTTCAACTGCCGAGCCGAGGCCTGCGAGTACCAGCTCCCTTGATACTCACTGCCTTTGTCGAGTAGAAGCCATTGCAGGGTAGCTCGCCCCCTTCAGTTGTGATGTGTTTTCCACCCCATTTGCCCCCGCTGGCCTGCCCATAGCCCTTTAGAACAGCGGAGTCTCGTTGTTGGCAGACCCAGGTGGGCTGTACATAGTTATTCAGAATAGCGGAGTTTGGCTGTTGGCAGGCCAGTCCAAGGGGTTTTTAGTAATTCTAGGCCAGCAGAGGTTAGTTACTTGCAGACCGTTTTTAGAAATCTATAAATAGGACCCAAGGGGTACCTCAGAAGGCACGCTTACTCATCTCCCAATCCTCCAGCGCTTTCTGAGGTACCTTAGCCCAGCACTTGGCTAAGGAGGGGAAGCGCTCAGTGATCTTCCGGGTGTGTTGTGGGACCTTTGCGCCGGACCCTTGGTCTAGTCCTTTGCTCTCTTTTCCTTGTTGTTTTTCTTGCAGGAGCGAAGTAGGTGCGCGGCCACCCCTTCCCCAAGGGTGAACTCCACAAGAGGCCGATTTTCGGTTTCAACACTGCTGTAAAAAGAATACTGAGATATCTTAAGGGCACACCCAATCTTGGGCTTTGGTATCCCAGGGATAGTGATTTTGAACTTTCAGGGTACACAGATGCAGATTTTGCAGGGTGTGAAGAAGACATAAAAAGTACATCTGGAACTTGCCAGTTTCTAGGAAAAAGATTCATAAGTTTGAGTAGCAAGAAGCAAATAAGTGTTGCAATTTCTACAGCAGAATCTGAGTACATATCTGTTGGAAGCTGTTGTGCACAGTTGTTGTGGATTCAGCATCAACTACTGGACTACAGTGTACAGCTAAGTAAATATGTTATGTTTTGTGATTCTACTAGTGCAATTTCAATTGCTAATAATCTTATTTCACACAGTAGAACTAAATATATAGAAATTAGATATCACTTTCTTATAGAGAATGTTAAAAAAGATAATATTAGCTTACAGTATACTCTAACAGAAAGACAAGTTGCTGATATCTTTTCAAAACCCCTAAATGAAAGTAAGTTCAATTACTTTAAATTTGAACTAAGCATGTTGAACATTGAATAAATATTTTCAATTAGTAGCAACAAAAGCTTGTACAACATAAAAAAGATGACTAATCAGGTCAGCAAAGAATTACAACCAAGAAAGACTTGATATAAGTCAAGAAATTATATTCAGAACACAAATTTTATCTAAGTCACAGAATTGTGTCGAGACACCACAGTGTGTGTCGACACTATAGGCAGTATTATGTCGAGACACCAGAATGTGTGTCAACACAATAAGTAGGCGTGTGTCGAGACACCTGATAGTGTGTCGATACTGATTAGCGACAGTGTGTTGAGACATTATAGTTTAGTGTCGAGACATAAGGTTGTCGAGTTCTTGAGATATGTGTTGAGAGACATGAACTTTGTGTCGACTTAAGTTTACACATCTCGACAGAAAAGGTTTTCCATGTCGATATTAGAAATTTCCCAATATTTCAAAAATTACTAAATGCAGTGTGCCTTCTTGCCTTCACCAGGCGATTACTATAAATAGATGGTATAAGGAGTTGTCGACTACGCTTACCAGAACTCTTGAGAGACTGTTCCCAGAGTGTCAAGACCTAGAAATACCTAGTCGACACCTCTCAAACTCAAGCTCTTTCAACTAGAATGGCACCCAAGATGGACTACAACATCAACGAGGGTTACGAACTGGTGCAAAACGCCTTTGTCTCACACCAGAAGAAATAAAGAATATGATTGACCTTGTCAATGAGGCTGGTCTTGAGTATCTACTTTCAGAACCACCAAAAATATGGAATAGAGAGGTATTTGAATTCTATTCAAATGCCTCGCTAAACCCTAAGTCAGACAAGATCAAATCCAGTGTTAATGGAGCAAGCGTAAAGGTCACAATCCAAAGACTGGCTAAAGTCCTTCAGATTCCAAGAACTGTACAGGAAGATGAACTGGATTCAAGCAAAACTGCAGAGGCCTTAGCATGGTGTAAACTAGCTCCAACCACTAGGTTTGACAGTTCCTTAAACAGGAAGGGAATACATTCTTAGGGAAAATTTCTATCTGAAGTAGTTGGAAAAGTGCTCCTCTGCAAGACTGGAGTACATGATAGGATTTCAACATTTATGTTTAATCTGATGACAAAGATTATCTTCAGAATCAAGAATGAATGGAATATGGTAGTCTTTGATAAGATTGTAGAAGGGATTCAGAAGCCCAATAGGCAGAATTGTTAATCTGTATCTGGTAAAGGTAATTCCAGAGAGTATCAATCAGAAGATTGGATCTAAGATAAATCATATGAGGAGAATGGACATGAGAATTCTGTCAAGATGGGACAGAGTTTTGTCTATGGAAACTCCATAATCCAAGAAGAGAAAGGAGGTAAAAGGCAAAAAAGTAGTGGTAGATGAAGTTGAGTCCTCAAGTGACTCTGAGGAACAAGTGGAGTTTAGCTCAGATAAGGATGCTGAAGAAGAACAAAGAAGATCTTCAAGACTCTCACCTGGAACAAGTCAGGTGTAGGGGAGAAAATTCCAAAAAAAGAACAAATTGAGGGGAGAACCTCACTGAATTACCAATGGATACAGCTACTTCCATTATAATAGAAGTAGTTAAAGAACTAGAAAATGTTCAGGAACCTATTGCTAATCTAGACCAACACTTGACTAAAGCTCAAGAGGAGTTTATTCCTCTTACTGAAGAGGTGCAAAAACAAATACACCAAGATATCACCAATATTGGTGATGGAGTTGCTGCTGTTCAGGGCGAGTTTTCAGAACAAGCCCAAGGCACTGGAGGAGATATACCAGACAAGTCTGTTGAGCTGGATAAGACTGTGGAGATGGTAAGCTCTTCAGATTCAGAGGAAGAGGAAGCTGCTCAGCTCAAAAAGAGAAAAATACCTGAAATTAGAAAAAGGTGCAGAAGCTACAAAGAGCATTTACATTCTGGAACTCCAGCTGCTTCTATATGAGACACTAGCTCTCTGCTAGTGCAAATTCAGATAATGCTGGATAAGCATAGGACAGATCTTGAGAAATATGTTGATGAAAGCAATAAAGAGTTACAATTCTAACTAGCTCAAGATATAAAATCAATCAGGTTTGAGGTAAATTTGTTAAAGACAGACATGACCAATTTATTTGAGAAAAGAGCAAATGTTGTTATCTACCTGGCCAAGCAACAACAGGAAGATAAACAACTAGAGGCTGATATGACAATCAAGCAAAGCTATGCCCTTGAGAATCAGAATAGAATAAATGAAAATCTGATCATAATGCGTAATACTACATTAGAAAAAATAAAGAATCAAACCACTGTTTTGGAGACCAAAGTTGATTCAACTGCCAAAGATATAGAAACCAAACTGACACATCATTCAGATTCTCTGCTTAAGGACATCAAGGCTTCTGACAAGAGTTTGGACAACAATTTACTGAGAGTGAAGAACACTGCAACATCAGGAATCAATTATCTGGATGGACAAGTAAGGTTTCACAAAAATGATTTGATGGACCATATTGAAAGAAAATACATAAAGGGGGAGAGGGTAATGATTATGGCCAGTTCTGAACATGCTACCTAGATTTCAAACAATATTAGAGACACTTTAGGTCAGCCTCCCCTATAGTGTGATGAGGATCAAACTGCTGAGTCTTGTTGTCAACCAGCTCAACTTAAAGCACCTCATGCTACTGGAATTTATAATGTTGAGCAAACCATGTACAATCATCCTGCAACACAAACTACATTTGAGTCTATCCCAGCAGCTGTCCAATACATGTACAGTCCTCCTCAAGGGTTAGATCAAAATGTAATCTGTGAGAAAGTGGACAAGTCTTCTACTACTAAGGAAATAGAGGCTCAACTTTCAAAGAAAAGGTATAGAGAACAAGCTGTGGCTAAACCAGATTTTGAGCAGTGGAGTCTAACCTCCAGATCAATAATTATCACTGCTTGGAAGGCAGTCAATGCCAATATAACAGACAGGGGCAAATGATACAATGAACAAGAATGGGACAAACATTTTAAGCAGCAGCAAGTTATCCAGAAGTTCAGATATGATCTGAAGAAAGGAAAGCTTCATGCTAAGTCAATTGATCCCCGTAAATATTTCCTAAAGCCATACCATTATTTTGAAAGATAAAGGTTGAAAGAAGAAGCAATTGCAAAAGCTAAAGCTAAGGATGACAAAGTAAAGAAGGTTATTGATGACAAAGTGCCTGAGGTGAAAACAAAGATATAATCTGGAAAAGTTATAGTCATCAAAGAATCAGAGCTGCCTTAGAATGTTCTTAGTTTTAAATTTCATAAAAAAACTTTATCTGTAACTATTGTATAACCAAAGATTATAGCAGTAAACCTTGTAATAAACAATCAATGAAATTTTTTGTTTACTCAACATTTCATGTGCTATTAATTCGGATTGCAATTGTTTGCCTTATTTTCTGTTCAGCATTATTGATTTTAAATATGTGTTTTTATCTATGATATTTTACATATTGTACTGCATTGTACTCTTAATATCTTTATCATAGTATACTTTTGGTATCATGTTGTATATCATTGAATTGGAGTTATGACTTCTCCAAATAGGGGGAGATTGTTGGGTACATTGATCACAATATAATTAATTTGAAGAAGTCCTTTCAGCTCAATGATATACACATAGTTGTATTTGATGAATGTTAAGCTCATGTGTGCAGGCAAATGAAGCTAAGTACAAAAGCGACGAGACGCTAGACCAGTGTCGACACTTTTGTCAAAGACGCGCTGAGACAAAGAGAAAGTTGCGTCGACACTCAGGAATAGTATCGACACACTTAAACTAGAAGTGTTGAGTCAAAGAGAAATTTGTGGCGTAACCCAGAACTTGGGTAGACACTATGATACAAGGAACAACTGTATCGACACTAAGGACAAGTGTCGACACACTTTCTACAAGCAGTGTCGAGACTGAAGAAAACTGTGTCGACACTCAGAATTTGTGTCGACACATTCTATACCAGCTGTGTCGAAACAAGGTGAAGGTTGTGTCGACACATTCAGAAGTATATCGACACATCCAACAGTCAAGTTTCAACACTTCAAGCAGAATTGTTTCCTGAGTGTAGAAATCTAGCTAGAGGATCTGACAATTGTCAGAACTGTCAGATGTCAATTATTAATCAGATTAGATGGTTACCCTTGACAGAGCTTACTTAAAGGGAACAACTCTTCAGAAAACTTCAGAATAGTAAGAAGAAAAATTTTGTGAAGCCAGATCTAAGAAGTTATCTGCTAGAATTCAAGAAGGTGGAGAGAAGCCTGATCAAGAATCGTCTTCAACTTTCTCCAGCCTAGATCTACCATAATTTCAACTTCAAGAAGCTTTGAAAAGCTAAGAAGGGTCAGATCAAATCTATCACGACAAGATCAAAGGAAGCAAACAAATCAGGATCAGATCAAAAAGCAGTCACTCATTTCTCTCTTGCTGGGTGACTAATTCTGAATCAATTTCTTTTACCTTCATTAATTTTGAAAGATCTACCTGTAGATCTAAGTGTAGGGGAATTATTTTCTTTGAGTTGTAAGCCTGTGCTATAAAGGCTAAGGTAGGGCAGAGATTGCCTGAGGTAGGAGAAGTGGGTATTTCTCTGAGTTATCGGGCAGGATCTGCATGAGGAGTAGAAGTGTGGATTCACTCTGAGGTAGAGTTCTTGGGAAGAACTTGAGGTGTAGGATCTTGGTGATCTGAGTGGTAAGACTTGTATAGTCTGAGTTGTAGGAGCCAGCTAGGCTCTAAGCTGTAAGATCTGAGGATCTGAGTAAAGGAAGAAGAAGGAGTTTGGCTGAATCTTGTTCATTGCTAGATAGGCAAAGGGGAAAGTGGATGTACCTATCAATTGGGGAACCACTATAAAACTGTGTGTACTGTGTTGTGATTGTTGTGATTGATGTGCTGTGATGATCTTTATTGTTGTTTAATTTTCCTATTTCATTTGACTCATGTAATAAAGATAGAAAGTATCTCGGGACTCAGCCCTAGGGTCATAACAGCGTCCAACGGGGATCTCGGCCCTGCCAGCTAGGTGGGAGCCTGCCAGGGGGAGCATCCCGGTACCTAATCCCAGAGCGAGAATAATTTCCTTTGGACAACCTTCGGGTTCTACCACCAGCACAATCAGCTAGGTGAGAGCCTGACAATGGATGTTGAGCATCAACCGAACTCAGCCCCAGGGTCATAACGACGTCCAACGGGGATATCGGCCCTGCCAACTAGGTGTAAGCCTGACAACGGGAGCGTCTCGGTACCTAACCCCAGAGCGAGAATACTTTCCTTTGCTCTCCTACCCTACCAGCTGGGCAGAAGCCTGGCAGCGGGAGCATTTCGGGACCTAGCTTCATAAATACTTATGATAAACTTGATCTGCAAAAGGGTTGAAGCATCAAAAGATTTCATATCTATTGAAGGAACGAACGTACATACTTTTACGGATAGAAATGCTTCAAGTCATCACCACTCTAGGTGTGACTCAGGGTCTCGTCCTCCATATTTTGGAGATGGTACCCCCTGACCTTAGAACTTCCTGGACAATATACGGGCCCTCCCAATTAGGATTTAGCTTCCCCACTACCGCTGATATCCTTGCTGCATCCACCATATTCAGGACCAAGTCCCCTTCTGCGAACTGCTTGACCCAGATGTGCTTGTCAAAGTACTTTGTCATTCTTCGCTTTACCTCTTCCTGGTGGATGGCGGAGAGATCATGCAACTCTTCCACCATGTCAAGGGAGAGTCGTAGCTCCTCCTCATTTTCAGTCTGTCATTCTTCCCTTCCTGCCTCTACCTCAACCACCTGTGGCATTCGAACCTCGAACTCTATTGGAAGCATGGCTTTGCACACATGGGAGAGCTTGAAGGGGGTCTCCCCTGTGGCTTTGTTTGGAGTGGTCCTAAGGGCCCAAAGAACTGAAGGAAGCTGCTCCACCCGGCTACCCTTCAAATTCTCTACCATATTTTTGAGAAGGTTGACAATGATCTTGTTTGCCGCCTCCACGTGCTCGTTGCTCCTAAGATGGTGGACCGATGCGAACCTGAGGTCGATCTCGAGCAGTCCACAAAAATTAATGAACTCAGTGCTGGCGAACTGAGGCCCATTGTCCATGACAATGGCCTGGGGCAGGCCGTGCCGGCAAATGATCTCCCCCAAACGAAGTTCCTGATTACCTGGGAGGTCACCTTGGCAAGCGCCATCACCTCAAACCACTTAGAAAAATAATCTATCATCACCAGCAGGATCCTCCTCTGCCTGCTGGCCTGGGGGAAAGGCCATACCAAATTCATTCCCCAAATGGCGAAGGGTCAGGGGGTTGTGATACTCCTGAGCCGTTGAGCTGGTTGGAGCTGGAGGAGATGGAACAGCTGTCACTTGTGGCACTTCTTTGTGAACTCCGCAGCTTCCTGACTTAGGGTCGGCCAAAAGTACCCCTGTCAGACTATCCTCCCTTTTAAGGTTCTGCTCCCCGAGTGGCCTCCACACTCCCCTGAATGCACCTCCTCTAGAATCCTCTGGACCTCCCCTTCACCTACGCAACGTGCCAACATCCCCAAGAGAGTCTTCCTATACAATTGCCCGTCGCGCATAAGATAATATGCCGACCTTTATTTGAACTTCTTTTTATCTATCCCTTCGGGGAACTCCCCCATGGACAAGAATGTTGTGAATGGATCTATCCATGAGGGTGTTGGTCCACCTCCATCAGCTCGTTCTCTTGGATGGACGGACAGAATAGGCCAGTGATGGTACCCCCCACCCGGGGACCATGCTTGGATATCTGATCGACCTGCTCATTCTCTTCCCGCGGCACATGTCGGATGGAGAAAGTTTGGAACGTATCGATGACCCCCTTCACCTTTGCCAAGTACAACTGGAGAATAGGTTCCCTTACCTCAAACTCCACATTGATCTGGGAGGCCACCACCATGGAGTCAGTGAGGACCTCCACATCATGCACCCCCATCTCCCGGGCTAGGCGCAACCCTATTATCACGGCCTCGTACTCAGCTTGATTTTTAGTGATGGGAAAATACACCACGACCGTCTGCTCGATCCTCGTTAACTGGAGGCTTTCCAAGATCACCCCCCCCCCCCACCCCTAGGGAATGCTTTCCTGAAGAGCCGTCCGCAATCACCTACCAAGGCACCGGGCGAGTGAGTTCTGACCATTCCACCTCGACCACATAATCAGTAAGGAAGTCGGCAATCGTCTGAGCCTTAATCGAGAGGCGCGGACAAAAGAGATATCGAACTCACTCAGCTCCACTGACCACTTTGCTAACCTGCCGGAATACTCCACCCCCTCGAAGATATTGTGGAGGGGTGATCCATCACCACTCGGATGGAGTGTGCCTGGAAATAGGGTCGGAGCCTCCAAGCCGAGATGACCAGAGCAAAGGATAGCTTCTCCAAGATGGGATATCGGAGCTTTGCCTTCCTCAGGACCCGACTCACGTAGTATATGGGTGGCTGCCTCTTCCCCTCTTCCTAACCAGGACGGAGCTCAAGACCTCTGCTCCGACCCCGAGATACAAAGATAGGTCCTCCCCCTCCTTTGGCCCTTGGAGTAGGGGGCCTAAGTTAACTGCCTCTTCAAGGCCTGGAACGCCTCTTCGCATTCCCCAGTCCACTCGAACTTCTTGCCTCCCCTCAACGCTTTGAAGAAGGGAGAGCACTTCTCCCCAACCCGGGAATGGAACCTGCTTAGCCCTGCCAACTTCTGTGTCAACCACTGTACCTCCTTAGCATTCTGAGGCGACCCCAACTCCATGATCTCCTTGACCTTGTCAAGATTTGGCTCCACCCCCGCGGGGCTGAGAAGATGGCCCAAGAACTTACTTATGCTGGCCCCGAAAACACAATTCAAGGGGTTTAGCCTCATTTTGTACCTTCGGAGGGTGCTTAAGGTCTCCTCCACATCTTGGAGGTGAGAGTCCACCCCCTTTGCTTTTGATCATTAGATCATCCACATACACCTCCAGATCCCCCCCCCCTTTTGCTCCTAGAAGACTCGATCCATCATCTTTTGATATATCGCCTCTGCATTTTTTAACCCAAAGGGCATCATCTTGTAGCAGTAGCACCCATCCCCAGTGATGAAGGAGACATCTTTTACATCGGGGGGATGCATCCTGATCTGATGATAACCTGAAAAAGCATCTAAGAAATTCATTACAAGAAAACCGACGGCTGAGTCAACCAGCGCGTCGATTCAAGGCAAGGGGTAATAATCTTTAGGACATGATTTATTAAGTAAAGAAAAATCAACACACATTCTCTACCGGCCATCTCCTTTTTTTACCATTACAACATTGGAGACCCAGCCAGGGTATTGGATTTCAGATACAAAGCCAGCCTTCAGGAGTCTGGCCACCTCTTCCCTGATGGGCTCAGCCAGCTTGTCCACGATGGACCTCTTCTTTTACTAAATGGGGCGGGCTTCTGAGTCCAGGTTGAGGCAGTGACAGGAGACATATGCATCGATCACCGACATCTCTGCCGCACTCCAAGCGAAGATGTCCACGTTCTTTTGAATGCATGCCAGCATCCTCTCCTGGTTCGATGGGGTCAGCCCCCCGCTGATGCGCACCTTCTCCACCTTGCCTCCTAGGGTGAGGACTTTTGTTGGTACCCTAGTTTGATTTGAGTTTAGTCCTCTCCTTTGTGCCCCTTGACCCAAGAAATATTCTATGGTCAAAGGTTTAGAAGTCTAGCTGTAGGGTCCTCGCTTTTCCAAATTGAGATTTGGTTAAGTAGGTTTTTCGTTCGACGTAGTCGAACGCCGCTCGACTATCGTCTATCGGCTGATCGACGATCGTCTATCAGTGGTCGACGCTTTGTCTGCGCTGAAAGTTCGACTATCTGTTGATAGTTCGAATATCTGTTCGCGCTGATAGTTCGACTATCTGTGATAGTTCGACTATCTGTTCTGCGCTGATAGTTCGACTATCTGTTGATAGATCGACTATCTGTTTCGTCTTGATAGTTCGACTATCTTTTGATAGGTCGACTATCTGTTGCCTTTGATAGTTCGACTATCTGTCTGATAGGTCGACTATCTGATAGTTCGACTATCTGCTGATAGATCGACTATCTGGTTTGTTCTGATAGTTCGACTATCTTCTAATAGATCGACTATCTATTTCTGAGGTAGGTCGACTATCTGCTCGATAGCTCGACTATCTCTGTGCGCTTGATAGCTCGACTATCTGTCCTAGATAGATCGACTATCTGATAGTTCGACTATCTGTTCCTGATAGCTCGACTATCTGCCGGGTAGTTCGACTATCTTTTTCGATAGTTCGACTATCTAGATCGTTCGACTATCTGCCTGATAGTTCGACGATCTCCGTACGTCGCTCGACGATCTTCGAAGGTCGTTCGACGTTTTCTGTCTGCCTTTGTATTTTGTATTTTATTTATTATATTTAATTAATTAATACATTTTCTCGGCACAGTATTTTAACTGTATATAAATAACCAGGCAATACTTGCTCCATCTCTTTTGCCTGAGTCAAATCTTTTAAGATAAAGTTGTTTGTCTTATTAGCTGTCATTTTAATTTACTTTATCTATTGTCAGCCCTTTATAGCCGTTAGACTGAAAAGTCTTCTTTTGCTAAAAAAGATGAATTTCTGATGTGACTTTATTTAGTTCCTTCTGTT